>JBBGBA010000213.1:0-136245 GCA_038088335.1 Mesorhabditis sp. LJ9110
TTTTTATGAATGCAATTCACAAGGTTTTTCTAGCCCGCAGGCCCGCTGCGCTAATTACTTGGCTGGGAAAATGGGATTTGTATAGAATAGTTGACTGCAGTAGTGCTTTTGAGCGCGATATTCTTTTATCAATACATGATATTTAGCAAATTAACAAACTAATTTCACCTTTTCCAGGCACGTCTGCACGAATGGAGCAAGAATTCTTGGACAGGCTTGAAGCGATGGATCTCAAGGTTGAGAAGGGCCTACTCGACCTGCCTGCCGATTTGATGTACGAGGTGTTCGGACCGCTGGATGCTCGTAGCCTTTGCGAGACGGCCAATTCTCACCCAATACTTCGAAAGCACGTCGCTCTGTGGCCCGGCAAGAAATGGGAGGTCGTCCATCGTAGCGGAGGCACTAACATCATCGACTACGAAACCTTTAATGGCCGAGACGCGGAGCTTCTTTTGAAGGACCCTCGATTCAACAAGGAGCTGTTTGACCTTCCCTACGATTTGCTCTGGCCGATTTTGGAGCCGCTTGACGTGTATGACATGTTGTCAGTCGCCAAATGTCATCCCAATCTTCTGCGCGCTACAATCAACGTGAAGAGCAAGCGTTTCCAGAAAGTTCAGTGTTTTCCGGAGAAGGTCGTTTTCCTCGGTGATCACTGGGGCTGGAACTATCGCGCCGGTTCAACTTGGACTCCTGGCGAGGCAGACATTATATTGGCGGACGCATTCGTGGTCGATCTCCTATACGACGTACAGACGCCTATTGCACCGAATATGGGTGTGGATCGGTTGATCTTCCAAGGGCTACAGGAAAATGCCGACAAGTGCGCTGGACTGATCGAGAAGTGGAAGCCGGAGAGCATTAACTTTCCGAAATGGGATGCTGAAGCCTTCAACGCGAATCCGGAACTCCCGAGTGTGCTGAAAAATGTCGAGCGGCTGGAAATCGGCGCGGTGACGGTCGAATGGTTGAGCTACATTCCGGAATGGAAATTTGGTTCGCTGAATATTCAGCTAGACGCCAAGGGAGAGAATGTCACACCACAGCTCGCCCTGATGTGCCAGCAGATCTACGCGCAGTGGATGGAGGGAAAGCTCGGCGGAATCGCCTTGACAATCAGTATTCAACGAGGGATCGTTGATTCTTTCGAAGTCGGCGGCAAATCCGTAGGGCCACGCAGATATAACGATTTCGAAGATCGCTACTACAGAGTTCTCCGGTGCGAAATGCCTGGAGACGATCTGCTTCGCATTACGGAAGATCCGGACATGGACGATTGGATGTATGACGAGCACGATTATGATTTTGCTTCTGATTAGCCGATTAGTTCCCTTTGTTATGCCTTTTCATTTATCTGAACGCCATTGATAAATATTTCGTACAAAATGTTCCATTTTTTTCTGGAAATCGAATAATGCATCGGCTTCGGCATCTCTGGTATCTTTTGGCGGGTTTACAATCGTATGTCGCTTATGGATCCCTCCTGGAATTTTGGTACTTGGGCAAATTAGGCGGTTTTTATGCTAGACATGAATAGCTTTTTTTAAAAGCGCATTGTAGGCATGCTAATAGATTTTCGGGCTTGATTTCACAGCGGTTCCTGACCCTCTCTGGCCGTCTTAAGCGGGTTTTTTAAGGGTTTTTGGGTATAAAAAGTAAAAAAGTAGTAAAAAGCCTTGAAATTCATCCATTTCTAATGGCATCAAGGGGTGAACTTTTTAGGGATACGGGTTTTCAGGTTTTTGTGCCGAAAATCGTTTTAATGTTTAAGGATAAGTCGCGGTGTACTTTTATCGTATTTTAAACGTACTATTTTTCCGCAAAACATGGCTTTTTAGATTTAAACGGATTGTTAACTTTCTACGTATTTTTCTTTCTTCTTGTCTCGTATGTTAAATTTACCATTTTTGGGGGGCTTTCTAACCATAAATCGGGGTTTTAAACTCGTAGAAAGTCATGCGATTTTCGGAACACAAATTCCCGGGTTTCCTGCGCCAAAAATGCTTTTAAATGCATTTTTAGGTTTTTCGCTGCAATAACCTTTTGTTGGTCTGCGTGGCTGATTTTGGAGGGCTCTGGATGAATTTTTAGAAGACTTTAAAGGATGCCGCCTGCAGAATCGTGTTCGATTTTTTGTTTTATAGTTGGCGTAGGGCTATTATCTTTTTTATGCATTAGATTCAAAACCGTTTATTTTTAGACCTCGTATTTGCGAAACAAGCTCAAATCCATGAGATTCACATCCGTTTCCAGTCAAACAATTCGTGGGGCGGGAAGTCGATGCGAAGCAGGTCGAATAGCCGGAAGATCTGGAGCAGATCCCCTCGTGATTGTTGCACTTTCTAAACGGGTTTTCGGTTTTATACTTTTTCTCGTCTCCACCCACCTCATTGGCCCTGGCGATGGAGATTAGGGAAAGCAATCGATCGGCATAGTTGGGCACATTCATCGAATGTACATAGTAGTCGTGTAGCTCGTTCGAGATTCGTTCGCGGAATGACTCTGCGGTGCGTAACGTTGCTTCGGAGACGCCCCAAGCTAGAAAAAAAGCATGAAAATAGAGGTTTTTTTTGCAAAAAAGGGGTGGGGGAACGTATTAGGATCCATCTTTTTCCTAATATAAATAGCGCAAGTGTTTCTAAACTTTTTGCTATTTTTCACGAAAAACCGTTTCCAATTCTTCATACAAAATACAAAAATATCGAGTTTTCGACCAAAACGGCCGTTTTTGACCAAAATCTCGACTAATAAAAACGTTTTCTAAGTATTTTAAAATTGTTTTTCAAGTGAAAATATAGTTTAAAAAAGAAAACAAGAACAGTATTAAATACTTACGATTGAGTTATTAGGCATTTCGGAACTTATAAGATGTTGTTCCCCTTTCGATGCTTTCGTAACGTAACATATAGTAACGGAATAGGAAATGTTTTAACAGTTTTTAATGAAATTTAAATATATTGAAGTGGAATACATGAGAAAACTTCTAAAACCTCTTTTTTTAATTTTTGCTCAAACATCGGTATTTTTTGGTGAAAAAATCAATTTTTCGTGTTTTAATCAAAATTGTGGTTTTTCCGTTTAGGTAGGTAAAAACAGTCAGAACCTTTCTGTATTTTTATTAGAAAAATTCGGTCTTTAGAAAAAAGTTGCCCCCCCCCCCGATATTGCCAAAGCACCTCAAAAAAATTCTAAAAACTGACTCTCAACATTCCACATCGTCAACGACATCAAGAAGACAAACTCAAATTGTGTGACTTTTAGGTTGAGATATGGGCGTGCAACCTCTTCAAAAAGCTGCTCAATAACTGGAGCCACCGAGCTGCAGAAAGGATAGATTCCAGAGCTAAAAATTTCGAAATACCTGCACAGCTCTTGATTATCGAGGGTGCTGACAGCCGACGTGTCGAATACCGTATCCCGAGTGACACAGTGATCTTTTGTCGTGTAGCATTTCTGAAGTAATAGATAAAATTGGCTTTTCGAAGGCGCACCCTTTTCGTGACTGCCTCCTCACCAAAGGCATCAATGGAAATTGAGATTCTGTCGAGGCGAGTGAGGGAGGACCACGTGTTTTTGAGGATGAGTCTCTGAAAGTTTCACCAAAGTCTTTATACGGAGTTTCGACCGGGATCGGAACATGTGGAATTAAGCTCATGCGGGAGTCCGACCCGAAACATCTCAGCTACTGCACCAAATTTGCTGAAAAATTGTGACTCCCTTTTTGGGATGGGATCATTTCTAATTCAAGCGCTACACCAACAGGCTGAATCGAGTAAAACGTTTTTAGATTTTCGAATTTTAGTATTCAGCGCAACTGAAACAGCATAGAAAGATGCGGACTGCATCGATTAGTGTATCGTTTAGCTTGCGCTAGAATACTAACATTGAAAATCGCGATTAGCGAAAACGCGGAAATGTCCCATAAATAGTGTTAATTTTGTTAATCTGAGGTATCAAAACGCATCTAGAAGCCGAGCTGAAGCGATTGCAAAAAAGAGCAAAACGAAATTCGGCTTCTGAGAGGGGGCTGGGATTGAACTTGCGGCGGCTCTGGATTGGCACGCCGACGCTCTACTCATTGCGCCACAGGGCTCCCAGGCGGAGGGTCCGGGTTCGATTCCGCGACATCGAAAGAAAGGGAAATTTCTTTTTGCTCTTTTTTGCAATCGCTTCAGCTCGGCTTCTAGATGCGTTTTGATACCTCAGATTAACAAAATTAACAACTTTGTATTTTTATGGGACATTTTTTCCGCGTTTTTCGCCTACAAATCGCGATTTTTTCAATGTTAGTATTCCTAGCGCAAGCTAAACGATACACCAATCGATGCAGAAAAGTCTCGCGCATCTTTCTATGCTAGTTTCAAGTTGCGCTCGGAATACTAAAAATTCGAAAATCTTAAAAAACTGGTTTTACTTTGCGATTTAGCCATGTTGCGGTTATTTTAGCGCTTTGCGATTATAGAGAAAGATCCCCATCCCAAATTAGGTATTGTCATAATTTTTCAGCAAATTTGGTGCAGTAGCTTTCGAGACAGTTTTTCGGGGTCGGCAACTTCGAGGCCCATTTAAGCACTAAAAATTAACTTTTTAAACTTTCAAAACTATGCAGCCCTACTAATTCCACTATGCTCTATCCGATGCCGTCAAAAAAACAGGGTCGAAAAAAACTGTGCCAAGCCTATTTCGGACCACCCGCAAACGGCCTTTTAAATTGTCAAATTGGGATAAAAAACTCCACGCTGCCCACGGACTGACTACGCCTGGCGCCTCTGTACACACTTACCTATTGCGCTTATTGCAGCGTCTCATTTTTATAAGCTTCCGGTGCTTTTGCATTATCGGGGGGGGGGGTAACTTTTCTTAAATGCCCGGATTAGCGTAATAATGTTTTTTTGTTAAACTTAGTTAAATTTTGACCGGAAACCTATCTAAAAACGGAGGAAATCTTGGTTTTTGTTAAAAATTCTTGATTTTCCAATTTTTATAGAATTTCTAGATCTTTTACATCTAGAAATAGCTTTAATAAATTTTACCATAAATAAAAACACCATCCAGAAACTTTAAAATTTTGGTCGTTTTGGTGGAAAATCGATGAAAATTCCCAAAAGCCTAGTCGAAAATGCTATATTTTTGTATTTTTTTAAGTAAAAATGGGTTATTTTTGGGTTTATGAACAGTAACAAATAGCTTAGAAACTCTTCCTCTATTTAAATATATTAGAAAAATTATAGCCCAAGGAAAAAAGTTGCCCTCCCCTGATAATGCCAAAGCACCGGGCTACCTTCTGATCGAGGTCCAACTGCGCGAACTCGTCGCAATGCATCATCCACTTTGCCCAGCCTTCCATCATTCTCTCCCAATATCGATGGAATCCGTTGAAGAGGGTGATTTGTGTCATCACCGTCGGATTGGGGTTGATGTTGGTGCGCAACTTTTGCGTCGCGATCAACATCTTCTGGAGGGCCGTCAAGTGGAATGGGGTATCCAAGGGTGGCGGGCTCTGAAAGAAGTTTAGCTTTGGAAAGTCGCGGAGTAGGTCCAGTTTCCATAGATTACGCACTCGTTACTTTTCGGGGGTTCTTCTCTGTTAACGGGGGGAATGGGACCTATGTTTTCCAATAACGGCTCTATAACGAAATATAAACAATTTTATAGCATTTCAAAAAAATTTTTACACATAAAAAGCTCATAAAAATTTTAAACATTTTTAATTTTCGATTTTTTGCAACATGATTTTTTAAACTACTAAAACACTATGAAAATAGAGTAAATCTTATTTACAGGCAAAGCGGCATAATAATAAAAATTACCTGCCCCACCCTACCCTATTAACAGAGAAGAACCTTTTTCGGCTCATGCCGCAATTTTGCCCTGTTTAAAATGTCAAATTTTAATTTTTTAAGAATTAAAAGACTAAAAACCATACTGCGTTCAAAATCTCCTCCACTCGCTTGGTCCTTCGATCCACTTCCGCGCAGGTTTTAGCCTTAACTTCTGGTGGGTCCTAAAAATCAGGAAGTTTCCATAAAACCAGTCTTCACCTCTTTTGCATAGTAGGGCGTGAAGTGCTTCTCTGGGATTCCGGAAGTCTCCGGTAATTCCGGGGGCTTCTCCGGCCTTGTTTTATCCTTCTGTGGGCGCATTTTTGGGGGCGCTGGCGCCGTTTCCTTGTCGTATTGCACATCTATCGGAATAGCATATTCCAAAAAAAGGCATTTTTTCGGTACTAGGCTATTAGCGGGGGGGAGGAACCAATTTGACCAGTAATCCCGTATTCTTAAAATATAAACGATTTTTATTGCAATTTAAACGGGTTTTAGAAACAAAAACTCCTAAAAATTTGAAAGAATTCTAAAATTTTGACGTTTTCGCAGCAAAAATATCAAAATTGACCAAAAAGGTCGAAGTCTTCGAATTTTCAAAATTTAAGAAGATCTTTATCACTTTCTAAAAATTTCACCCCGGCTAAGAGTCTAGTACCGCACTTCCTTACTTTCAGGCGTCATCCCCAACCGGATACACCTTCTGATTTCGACAGCCACCAGAGGATCAGATCAAAACAAAAGAAAACATGTTTCTGACGCTTATTAACATACCTTTGGAAATATTACAGCGACCGGTTTGTTTCCTGCATTTGTAGTCTCGGCCAAGGACGTAGCTCCTAAATTTTCCTGGATTAAAGTGTCTTTGCACGTTTTTTCGATGTAGCAAGTTTTTAAAAATTTACCAAAAAGTATGAGGAATGTTAAAATTTTCGATTTAGAATATTTAAAATATTTTTTATGACTTCATAGCAATCAAAAACTGCTAAAAACACTATAAAATCCAGTTCATATTGTTAACAGGTATTTGCGGAAAGCACCAATTGGATCCCCCCGCTAACAGAACAGTACCGCAAGCGGTCACGGTACGGTACCTTCGAAAGAACGCGGCACAAGCTCGGCAGGCGGGCACACCGAAATGGAAGCCGTGGGCGGGGCCCTCACAAATCACGCAGCCGGAATCATCCTGAAAATAGTGGGGTGGGTTACGGTAGCCGTGAAGAGACGGGAGATAGGATTTCAGGGGAGTGGCTTACAGGCAAAAAGCTGACGCTGGGCCCGTGGGTCGATTTGTTCATATTTTGGAGATCCCGTCAAACGTCGGCAGCTAAAAAAACCAAAAAAGTGAAAACTTAAATTGAGAAGACTCGAACGTAAATCAATAGAGTATTTATGATCGGTTTAACTAAACGTAGATCTAGCTTCTTGAGGGAAAAGGCCTGCGAATCGATCGGAAAAATTGTCTTATTTTTTCCATAAACTCAGAAATGCCTAGTAACCTATTAATAAGTGTTTAGATAGTGTTTTTCATACACTTTCATGACATTTAAATGGAAAGTCTATTAAAAGAACTTAGACTTAAAATGTTAAGTTATTGCTAGAAAATCGGGCAATTTTGGTCAAAAAAATCGATATTTTTGTAACTTTTAATAAAAAATTGTAAAGTTTTTACGTTCAGGATTATTAAAAACTGCTTAGAAACACTTCCACTATTCATATTAGCAAATTTCAACCTAAGGAAAAATTGGAAAAAGCGGACGATGACAAGGCATGTCCCCTCTGACTGTTTGCGCTCGAGTTCTGACTTGTGTCCTGTTTCTCGTGCTGGCTTTGCACCGACGAAGAGAAAATGCTTATTTCAAAGAAGATAGTAAAGCGAAAATCAATGATTTTTAATAGCTAAATCTGGTGGTGACTTTTCGAGGAAAGTTTTGAGATGGATTTAGCTGATAACGCTAAAAGGTGTTTAAAAGTATTTTTTACTGATTGCTACGTGAAAATAGCGTAATCGTTTTTGGTGAAACACGCTGCTCTATTATACAGTTTTACTTATATAAATTCGTTTTAGGCCTTAGTCCATTAAATTATAGAAACCTTTAAAAATAGATTTTTTAAGCTAAACGCTTATTTGTTAAATTTTCAGAAAGATTCAATTGTGATCGTGACAATAACATAAATCGCTTTTAGCGAGAAAAAACAGAAACTTTGAAATGCTGGAGCGAAAAGCTGAACTGAAATCACTAATGCTGGCACGCGGGACAGCGATGACTCAAAATGCATGTCGAAAGGGAAAGGCACACGCAAAATGGAGGGACTGATCTCTCGGTCTCGGCCGACAAATAATGGGAGTCTGTCTGTTGCTGAGCCGGCCGATCACAAAATCGACCGGTAGTGGGCACACGCGGATAGAGTGGAAATTCGGAGATGATGGGGGAACAACTTTCGCTCCCAATTTGGAAGTAAACCATAATATATGACTTCCTGAGATGCGGGTTGGTTTAAGGGACTCGCAAGTCAAAATTTGTGTGCGCGGGGATTAAAACTGGTCAAAAAACTTAATTTGCCATCAAAACCCGTTTGAAGTGTCGGGAGATGCGCTATTCGGTTCTGTCATTGTTGTCTTTTCATTTGCATCGCCCGACATAAGGTGCGAGCTACAGGGCTTTTGCAAAAACTATCCAATGTAAAAATATGTAAATTTATCGACTCGAACGATTGAGGCAATATTTATTCGGCACCGAATAGGAATTTGTCAAACTCGACTTTATCTGGAGATTCCCAGAATTCGGGCGGCGCAATACTGATGGACCGCCTCGACAGAGAAAATCTGGCAATCATCACCTCGCCATCGTTCCGGCAGACGCGATAATAAGTGTTGCCCTTTTTCGCCACGTAGAGTTTCGGATGTCGCGTAAAGAAGACCGGGTGGGTGTTGTTCAATACCGTTTGGTAATTCTTGAGCTCTATGACCGGGCTAATCGGCCGTTCGCCAACGAGCCATTCCCGGATTAGCACTTCAGCATTTGCGGCCAAGGATTCGCCGGAGTCCATGAGCGCTTCAAGGGCCATCTCAGGCACCTTCAGATGAATGTATTCCGATAGGGGGGCGCAGAGTGTGGCCCACACACTATCCGTCGACGCATTCAGAAAATCCAGCATTTCTCTGGATGGTCGAAATTGTCGAGGAGCAGAGACCCTTTTATATTTCCCGAAAAACGGCTTATGACGTTTGAGATACGGCAATATATCGTAAGGTTCGGATCTGTTCAGATACAGGTTCAGCTTTCGGCAACGGATATTGATTTCTTCATGAGGAAGGATGTCCAGGTTGAACGCGTCAACAGTCGAATTATGGAAAAGCAACTGCATGGCTTTGTAGTTTATGGTCAGAAGTCGAGTACCAGGGAATCGAAGCTCGAAGTCTTCTTTTTTCGGGCAACGCACAATATCCCATTCCCACCGTTTTTCCCGGCAACTCTTAGCCAGCTGTAGCATCGATTTGCTGGAAATGGCCGTTTTGAAGAAGCTCTGCAAATCCATGTAGCGCAGGATTTCGAATCGATTTTCGAGTGGGAGCGCGCCGAAGTCGAATGGCATCTGAAAATGGAGGATATGCTTTTTGGCGTAAATAAATATAACAAAAACGGCGATCTGGAATATTTTAGTGATAGCGGTAGAGAAGCAGTTAGGGAGTTAGAGAGCGAGAGAGACCGGGTGGTAAACATAGGATAACGGGGGGATAACGGGGCGGGGGGCACTCATTATCGTAAAATTTTCAATTGCGCGATTGCCATTCGATAGAGCGTCGAAAAACATACTGAGAGAATGAATTTCAGCCCAAAATAATGTAATGGAAATATTTATCGAACAAACAAAAACCGATAAAATCTGTCGGCAGCACCTAGGACACGGAGGAAATCCACATTTTTAGATTTTCGATATTTTGAAGACGCCAATCGATAGAAAGTCAAAAATATACTACGAGATTTTTTGTAACGCGAAAAAAATGTACTATAAAAGTTCTTACCTAAAAACCATCTTTGAAAACTATGGGCAGGACGTAGGATAACGGGGGGGACTGTTTGAACAATTTCAATATTTTGAAAATGCCATTCGATAGAGGGACGAGCATTGGTAAATCGCAATGAAAAGCGTAGATAAAGTCAAAAGTGGAACTCAAAGAGGGGGGTAATGAAAACTAGGAAATAAATAAGGAACCGAAACTAAGAAGTGCCCGAATGAATCTCTGCAGGATCATCAGATGAATCCGAATGCGTATGTTGTAGTCCGTAGTAGGCTCTGCTGAAATTGCATCTGCGTCAGGGTGACACTAATGCCAGCGTGGGAACGGCATCTGTCTGACCTCCGACATGCTTGCTAGAAGTGCAAATAAAAAACCGATCAAATCGCTTAACTCACACTAGGGTGACACTAATGCCAGCGTAGGGACGGCATATCTGTCTGACCTCCGGCATCCTTAGCGGGAATTTTCCCTGGTTGACATTCAAAAGTTTCTGGACGTAGCGCCACAAGCAAGGAAATGTTGAATGATTTAAAATTAAAAAAATGCCAGGACCAAGGCTAAGAACTAATATGATTTCGAACTGCAGCCGCGAAATTCCCTGCGGGCGCAAGGGTTTTAGTGAAATGGAATACGGTAGTTGGATGTGGCATTGCTTGCTTAAAGGGGTCAGGAAGGGACGGCGCCGGGGTTATGGCCCCTTGCCTGTAGGTGTCTAAAGGGGCTCGGAAGTCAAAGTTTGCGTGTTTGGGGATCGAAACTACTCGTCAAAAACGAATGGATTGCCGCCGAAACGTGCCAGAAAATTAATTTCGTTGCGGAAAACGTAAAATATTTGAGAAAAACTGAAATGTTTTGGGGGCGAAAAATACATTTAGAGTGCGAGGCGATTACATGTCGTAATCATTTGTAGGGGACCCAATCTCTCAATCTCGCCACAGCGGCCCGGCTTCTAATAAAACTTCCGGCATTTTTTATATTGAGAATAGACCGCCGCGCGCGCGATAGGCGCGTCGCGCAATTGCGAAAGTAGGCCCGGACAGCTAAAAACCTGTTGCTATTGCGCGCTCCAGGCCAAAAATAGCTTCCCGGTGGCCATCTGGCCCGAACCCATGGGCGGGTGTGCTCGGTGATCCTCTGTGAATTTTCATAATTAAAAAGTCTAGAAGGAATCCTTTATTTAGTTTCATGAATGAATGAATCAATTGTTTTGACCCGTTCGTGAAAACCGTTCAAAGCAGAACGTTCTAAGCGATGGGCCGTAACTCGGCCTTGCAGTGTCCAATTTTGATTATCTCAAAATCGATCAAGGGACGGGGGGATAAACGGGAGTCTAATCATAAAATATCACCTCCTGAGATGCGCGTTGGTTAAAGGGGCTTGGAAGTAAAAAATGTGTGTGCGTGGGGATTACAACTGGTCAAAAAACGAAAGGGTGACTGCCGAGAAGACCCAGAAAAGTGATTTCGTTGCTAAAAAAACGTAAGACCTTTGAGTAACGCCGAATAGTTCTTGGGGGCGAAAACGCCGTTTCGAGTTTCGCATAAAATACAATTTTCCATAAAAACTCGTTTGAAGTGCCTGGAGCTCTATTTCGGTTCTGTCACTGTTATCTGTTCATTTTCATCGTCCGATATAAGGTGCGAGCTACTGGGCTTTTGCGAAAATTATCCAATGCAAAAATGTGTAAATTTATCGGCTCGAGCGATTGAGGCAATATTTATTCGGCACCGAATAGGAATTTGTAAAACTCGGCATTATCTGGAGATTCCCAGAATTTAGCGTATTCGGGCGGCGCAATGCTGATGGACCACCTCGACAGAGAAAATCTGGCAATCATCACCTTGCCATCGTTCCGGCGGACGCGATAATAAGTGTTGTCCCCATTCGCGACGTAGAGTTTGGGATGTCGCGTAAAGAAGACCGGGTGGATGGGGTTCAATTCCGTATCGAAACTCCTAAGCTCTATAAGCGGGCTAATCTGCCGTTCGCCACGGAGCCATTCTCGGATCAACACTTCAGTATTGGCCGCCAGAGATTCGCCGGAGTCCATGGGCGCATCAAGGATCATCCCAGTCACCTTCAGATGAATATATGCCGATAGGGGTGCGCAGAGTGTGGCCGACACACTATCCGTCGATGCATTCAGAAAATCCAGCGTTTCTCTGGAGGGTGGAAATTGTCGAAGAGCAGAGACCCATTTATATTTCCCGAACAACGGCTTATGACGTTTGAGATACGGCAATAAATCGTAAGGTTCGGATCTGTTCAGATTCAGCCACAGCCTTTGGCAACGAATATTGATTTCTTCATGAGGGAGCGTGTCGGGGTTCAACGCGTCAACAGTCGAATTATGGAAAAGCAACTGCATGGCTTTGTAGTTATTGGGCAGCGGCCCAGGACTAGGGTGTCGCCAGAACTCGAAGTCTCCTTTTTCCGCGCGATGCATAATATCGCATTTCCACCGTTTGTTGGGGCATCTCTGGGCCAGCTGCAGCATCGATTTGCTTGAAATGGCCGTTTTGAAGAAGCTCTGCAAATCCATGTAGCGCAGGATTTCGAATTGATTTTCAAGTGGGAGCGCGCCGAACTCGAATGGCATCTGAAAATGGAGGAGATGGTTTTTGACGTAAGATAAAAGGTTGTAAAGAGGATGACCAAGCTTTCTCAATTCCTCGAAAAATGTTGGAGGCATGAGCCCCGGCACCGGCCAATATGGAAAACTGTTTAAATTCCCCTTGAAGCCATATTATTGCCGGAAGCGCGCCCTAGTGTATAATCAATTGTTAAAAAGTTATTTAGAGCCTTAAGAAAGCAAAGGGGGACCTTTGGACCAAACAGCAAAATAAAAATAAAAATCGTGAGCGGGTGCGAACCCTCGTTAGTTTCCCCAAACCTTCACTAGGCCACCACGGCTGCACCACTAGGCCACCACACGGTGGAGGGGGACGTGGGAAGGCAAGAATTCTGCAAAGTCCATTACTTTCATAGCTCCTAGAAGGGGCCAGGGTTGAAAAGCCGCGAAGCGGTTTTTGGACCAGAAAGCAAAAAAATTTGCTTTCTGGTCCAAAAGAGTAGATAGAGACAGACAAGAGTTTACTTTACCCCCCGCCGGACGGTCCCAAAAATTTTTTAATTTTATCAATCGGTAGCCCCCGGTCCCAGCTACTATTCCCTGGCCGGCAACTGCGAAAAAGTAAATATTAAAATTTATACAATTAAAATAGTGTTTGAGCGGATATTCGTATTTTGCTTGTTTTTTCCATAACTATTTACATTATTTTGGGTTTTAATTAAAACCCTTAATATATTTTTTGACGCGCTATCGGGTGGCGTTAAAGAAATTTTGGAAAAATGCCGAAAATGTCGAAAACTGGCTTTGCACCGCCGATCCAATGAGGAAATCGCGTTTAAACCTTGTTTTTGCTGTAAATATTTTATATTGCGTTATTTTAGGCTGAAACTAAAACCTTAAGTATATTTTTGATGCTCTATCGAATGGCGTATCGAAAATGTCGTAAAAATAGCGAAAATATCATAAACTAGCTTTTTAACCCCAATTTTAGAGGTTATTTGTGTTTTTGCTATATTAACTCGCATGGCGCCACAAAAAATTTCGACAAAATAGCGAAAATATCGAAAAATTTGGGACCGAAAAATAAAGTAAACCGTAGCCGTTTTCAGTGAAAGGTTTTGTCGGCTATTTGGTTTTCGGGAAATGGTTTTCGTTGCAATGACAATTACTTTGTAGAAACGTCGTCTACAAGTCGCCTACCTTCAACTCCAGATCGGGTTCGGAATTTCGCCGCTGTTCTTTTCTTTTGCTTTCTTTGCCGCTTACACGGTTGAAGAGCTTAGAGATGTCGCACCGGAGTTGCGCGAAGAATGGCATGACGCTACCTGAATTGATAAAGTCACAAGTGGACTCGAGAAGGGGAGCGTTAATGAAAACTAGGAAATAAATAAGGAACCGAAACGAAGAAGTGTCTGAATGAATCTCTTCAGAATCATCAGATGAATCCGAGTCCTTATCTTGTAGTCCGTAGTAGACATGTGCTGAAATTGCATCTGCGTCAGGTTGACACTAATGCCAGCGGAGCGACGGCATCTGCCTGACCTCCGGCATACTTACAAGGAGACTTTTTTTTAGTGTGAATCGAGTTTTGGGACGAGACTCAGCTCATTCGAAAGCGCTTGGAAAACTGAGCAAGATGTCAACAAAGTCAACGTAAAACAACAATTTAGCTTGGTACAACAAAAAGCAAAAATAAGTCTAGGTATGTGGGTCGAACCGACAAAAACTCCAAAAATTTTCGTGAGAGGCCGACGCCCGACCGATTGCGCCAAATCGCTACGGGGTTGGGGGAGACAGGGCAGCTTCCGAAGGCTCCTATTGACGTCTGGTTCAACCAATCGGTAATGTTTACCATGCATTTGATAGCGCATTCCAAGAGCTTCATTTTGATATCCTTCATGTAACCCTAGTCCATTAAAAGTTCCGTAATTTTCCGCTTCGAAGTTTTTTACTTTTTAAAAAATGTTCAAAAATTCTTAACGAGTAGTGGGTCGTCAAAAATCCTAAAAAACAACTTCTGTTGATTCTTCATACCCAGCATATTTAAGCAATTCTGGCAAGGTAACCATGGTCCGATTCGTTTCCCCCAGTGAAGCCAGGGAAGCCTTTTTGCGATAATTTGAAACGCTTCTAGGGGCGTGAATATCGGCCGTCCGGAATCCTCATCGGGAAACCGCAACCACAAAAAAGCAGAGCAAAGATTAGAAAAATAAGCCATCCGAATCGACAATATTGCAATTTTTGCCACCAGGTATTCAAAATCTCGCTACAGAACTTGCCTTTGAACGTGGTATTTTACGAAAATTGGCTAATTTCCTTTTTTTGGTTAGGTGGCTAATTTTGAATTTCCTAGCGCTGTAAGAGCGTGATCTTTTTTAAGTTCCCAAGCTCCATCTAAGATTTTATTATGTAAAAATAGGCTACCTTTAGGTTATTTCTAGTTTTCAATACTCGGATACTTCCCCCCACCCCGGTGTCGTGTCCAGCTAATTTCATTCTCAAGGTGTGAGGAGTGTCTGCCATCTCGTGGTGCCTGTTGCCATTTTACACACCGTCAACACACAGCGTGTGCGTATTCGTGCTCCTCTCTTGACCAATCGTCCTCGGCATTTTAGGCGTGAGCCCCAGTGGTCGGGTGGCTTTTTGGTCGGTGATGGGTCTGGCAGCAGCCGAGTGGTGGTGGGAGGAATTTTTTTTGTTTCTGGCAGTTTTAGGCGATTTCGGCGGCTTTCAGGGTTTCAAGGTTTTGAGCTTCTTAATAAATTTTTAGCGTCGATTTCAAAGGCCTTTACGTTGCGCTTTTAATTCTAAATTTTTAATTTTTTTTTGCTTGTTATTATCGCATTGTTTTTTTTGATCATTTTTTTATTTTTATACAATTTTAAGCGGTTTTTCCGAAGTATCGCCCCTCCCCACTGAAAAATCTGGATTTTTTTAAGATATTTTTTGCGAGTTTTTCATGTTTTCCCGCCGCAACATTCTTTTGCTCGATGCTGGATTCCTGTGATCGACCTCCTCCATTTCCGCAAGTTGTTTATTCTCTACCTCTAACCAATCCCCCATTTTTTTGCTGTTTCCTGTCCTCCTCGCGTCCCTTCCAGTCGGTGCCATATATCCATCCATCCATCCATTCCCTCGTCCTCCTCTAGAGGGTTGGGCGACACTTGTTCGTGTTGGGTGGGTGGATTGTGAGAAGAAGGGATCGCTTATCACCAGTCAGTTAACCCAGAAACCAGGGCCAAGTTGTTCTCTGATCCCCATATCCTCGATAGAAGCAGCCTGGTAGACACTGCTTTGACTAAAGGTATTTGGAAAGCAAATCTGGGTTTTTGGATTTTGGCCGGTACAAATTCAGGTGAAGGGTAGCATGCTAATCGATTCCTAGCCGATTTTAAACCCCCCATACAGTGGCTAAAAATCGACACCTACGGTCACCTAGGTCTCGACAGCTAAGCGGCGAGCCAAATTTAAATTTCTGCTAAGATCGCTGCTGCTAGCTGCTCTCCAGCCTGGTGAAATTCTAAAGGGATGGTGTCTGAAAGGATAGCCGCACGAAATTCGCGACTCACCGCGCAAAAACCGTTTAAAGGGACCGGGAAGCGGGGGAACCGACCCCTTCCAGCAAGTTGGTCTAGACAGCGGCGTGATGGGCCGAAATATGGACCGGTTTGCTTTGGCGGCATCTAATTTGAGAAGAATGCGTCATATGGCGTATGAGGGAGGTGTCTAGACCTAGTCCAACGAAGGAGTCAATTTTGGCGCTTTCCACACCCTTTAAAGTGGCTCACGAATCGTCAACCCGACCGTCTCAATCAGTTCTCCCCAATCCACATGATAGTACGCTATGGAGTTGTCTAGACCTAGGCTAACTTAGGCGTTGATCTCATTTGGAGCCCCATGTAGCTGTCTAGCCTTAGTCGATGAAAGGGTCGATAAAATGGTTTCGGTCGGAGGGGTCGATTCTAAAGCTTTCCAGTCCCTTTAAAATAGGTTATAAATTCGTTGGTCCCCGATCTGAACCAGTTCCCCCTCCCTTCCCTGGTGTTGGTTGGTGGTGGTTGGGCGTTGGGGGTCTTTTTTGGCCGCTGTCCTCTTGTTTGAGGGCCAGTTTTCAAGCGAGGCTGATGCTCCCCGCAACCACCGCCTCCTCCTCCTTTACAACCGAAAAGCCTTAGGGCCCAACGAGGGCCAGAGGGAGGGGAGCCGGTACGTGGGAGGAGAGGGGACCCTCTCATGCTCTTCCCCGCTGCTCCTTCTCCCCTCTGGCCCGGGCCAAGAGGAGAAACAACACGCACAAAAATAGGGCCCCCACCGGGTTGAGCAGAGAAAGAGAGCTTAACCTCCTCCCGGAGAGATTTTTGAGCCGGAGAGTTGAAGCTCCGGAAAAGATAATGGGCGGAATATGAGGGTCTTTTGAGGGAGACAGAGCGACAGACAGACAGACAGATAGACAGATAGAGACCGAAGAAACCCTTGAAATGGACAAACTGACAGACAGTTAGGCAGACTGACGCGAAAAAAGGGCTCGATTCCGCTTCTTTCCGTAGGTACGACCTGGGGTTGTACTTCGAAGGGCGACGAGGAGCTGCCGGACTAGCCTAGTCGGGTTTCTCGGGACTTTTTCGCCTCATTTTGTGATTCTGGCTAGCTGCTAATTTTTGGCAATTTATTTAAATTAATTGAGGTTTTATTAATACTGTTCATGAAATCTAAATTTATGGTTTTTGATTTTCAAAATAAGCTTGTCGAAAATTTCCGCATTTTCCTTTTTGCTTTTTTTTGCTAATTTTTACTTCTTTTCTTTGAATTTCACGCTAGTAAATCATATTTTAAATTCGTTAAAATAGAATTTCTAATTTTTTGAATTCGAAAATTTATGTCTTAAATATTTTGCAGTGACCAAAACCAGCATTTTTCACGATCTTTAGGTAACATTTACCTTGTTTTCCTGCCGTTTTTTAGTAGAAGGTACTGTAGCCGCAAATTCGGGCTGAAAGTTCGGTTTTATGCGGAATTCATTAAATTTCGGGGAATTGGGTACCGCCTCAAATCTCCTTGATCCGTCAATCATCAAAAACCACCCATTTTCCCTTGGCCACGGTTTTTCTGCGGAATTGCTAGGGGTGGGGGTGGACGGGATTGGAATGGAACGGATGACACAATCCCCCACCTGGACTGGATATCTGGGCCCTCAACTTGACTGGTTTATTGTCTTTCTTGGTCTCTCTCGCTCTCTCTCTCTCTCTCTCTCTCTCTCTCTCTCTCTCCTCCAATGGGATGTCTCATTCATTTGTTGACTTTTGCTGTGTGAGATCCGCATACTATGACCCAATGCAAGAGAGCGGCTATCTCGATCCTTTCGTCTTTTCAGAATTCACGGAACCGGACACTATTTCGCTAATTATTTTATGTTCTTTTTAGTCTTACGCTCTTTTAAAGGGAACAGACATCCAAATTTTAGTTGTTTTTCGATCACGGCATCTAAACCTACCACTCCAGCTTATTTAGAGGGCCTGGCAAGGCACGGGGCATGGTTTGTTGTGGGCCAGGGATTTTTCAGTTTCCGGAACCCTAGAAAATCCATAGTCGAGCCATGCCTGGGCCCTTCAAAAGCAAAAACCATTTCAACCTCAAGTCCTCTCAAGTCTTAACCCGTTTTCAATGTTTGGAATTTTTTGCATGTTTTTTTTTTATGCCAATTTTCGTTTCAGGCCAGCCCGCGTGAAATATCGTCGACCCGCATTGCAGAACTGACTGTCTCTTACTAGGTATGATTCCCAATGAAACAGCCGTTTTCAAGACACTAGCAAGCGCGAGAATCGACCCCTTCTTCGGCTAGGTCTAGACACTACGCCATGCTCCAAATAACTCCTTTAATCTTGTTTTTATAGCTTTTCGGACGTTGTTAAGTGCCAAAATCCAAAAGCTAGGATGTGGAATTTGGCGTAGCACGGAGCTGCCAAGACCTACTCCATGGAAGGGGTCGATTTGGATGCTTATTAGTCCTTTCCAAAGCCGATTTTTACGAAAAAACGATAATTTGTCATTTTTACCGGAAGTAACGATTCTAATAAAGAACCTCGACTGTTAAAAAAGCAATTTTGTTGTTCCCGTACTGTATTTCCACGAATCAGCTGGCAGTTAGAAGGATAACCGTTATTCTCGAGGGGGTGAAATGAGCCCACGCATTGTTTGTTTCGTGGGGAAAGGGCACCAAATAAAAAGGAACGCGAGAGGGCCTCCACGATCTCGAGTCGAGAAAAAGAATAGGACGGATGGACTCTACCGTTCGTCTCTCACTCACTCACTCTATCTCTCTACCTTCCTCCCTTTCTCTCTCTCTCTCTCCCTCACTCTCTCTCTCCTCTCTCTCTATCTCCCTCTCACTCACTCACTCACTCTATCTCTCTATCTTCCTCCCTTTCTCTCTCGCTCTCTCTCCCCCTCACTCTCTCTCTCTCTCCCTCTCACTCACTCACTCACTCTATCTCTCTCTCTCTCTCTCTCTCTCTCTCTCTCTCTCTCTCTCTCTTTCTTTCGCCAAGAACTCGTGAACACCCTAAAAAGTGCCCCCCACCAAGTGTTCCAAGTGTTTGCAACAAAAAAACGTGAAAAGAAGAAGCGGGGGAGGAAAAGCTGCGAGCCAGATATATCACGAAAAGCTGTTAATAAGCCGTTTTTCTGGACTTTTTGAGTTTAGAAAATGTTTGATTTTATAGTTTTAAACAGCTCTAGAAAATAATGCTTTTAGCTCCAGAAAACCACGATTTTTCAGGTGTTCCCTCGCTCGCCAAAATGTCCGACGAATACGAGGTGAGCTTTTCATTTAAATCGTTATTTTTTTGTCACTGTGGAAAACCCGCGCTTTTTAGCGTAATATAAGACTAAGTTCAAGTTTTATTTTATTTTTTTCAGTTTTATTTAATACAATTTGAGCATTTTTTCATAATTTTCTTTGATTCTAAAAGTTTCAATTCTTTTAAAATTAATAAAATTTTTAAACGCCATTTTTCAGGAAGTCGAGGTGGCCGAAGGTAAGCTACAAACGGCGAAATTCCGAGACGCTCCGTATTTTTTGCAGCCACGGAAGGAGACGAGGAGATCAGCGCACATCCTGCTGAGGAAGATCGGACCGAGGATCAGGTAGAGAAAACTAAATTTCCTTGACTCCGCAGATTTCTTGCTCTCTCTCTATCTCTCTCTCTCTCTCTCTCTCTCTCTCTCTCTCTCGCCCTCTCTCTCTCTCTTCAACCACATGTCATCCTCCCTGTCGAGACCCTCAAATTTTATGACCCACAGTCAGTCATTCACAGCCCTAAGCTTTATGTTCTCTTTGAGGGAAGGAGAAATTCCTTCCGATCGTTACACCCAACACCTAGGAACGCTTCAAATGAGAGGAGGAGTGCGCTTCTTTTACCCCTTGCCATTTCTATAACTTTTAAAGGGGCCAGACAGCGCGAAAACCGACCCTATCGATCGACTAGGTCTCGACAGCTAACAAATAGAATTTCCTTGGCTTGTCCTTCCCTTTAAAAGCCTTGTGATGCAAAATACAGGGAAAAGCTTACTTCTATCTTAGCTTTTAGATTTAATTAAAGGAACTTGGAAGTGAGAATATCTACCCCCTTCCTGATACTGCTTCTCACAGCTACGCGGCAAGCCAGATAATGCATGCCAGAGCTCTTTATCCCTGCGTCACGCGACGTCGAGTTATCAAGCTTCGGAGTAAAGGCGTCATTTGGCATTTTGCGTAGCTGTCCAGACCCAGTCAATACAAGGAGTCGATGCTCGCACTTCTAGACCCCTTTAAACGGCGATTTCCGTATTTTCTTTCTTTAGCAATCGGTCCTTTTTCGACATTGTTTCCGTGTTAAACCGTAAATCTCTGAAATCGCCGTCTGTAAGCTAGAGCTTTTTCTTGAGCGTCAGATAACTGCGTCACGGATTTCCCAAAATTCCTCGCCAATCAATAATGCCGAATGGCGGGGGCTTTTCCATGGCTTTTGGTCTTCTTTTTTGAAGTTGATTAAGGGCTCTTTCCGGTGGTGCTCTTTCTCTTGCTCGCCAAAAAATGCCTAAAGGGGCGGGTCATAGGGTCATGCTCCCCTGTTCTCAAACCTCCTCCTCCCCGGCTGGGCCGAAAGTGGCTGTTGCCATTTTTTGGGCCTTTCCGTCTCTCTCTCTCTCTCTCTCTCTTCTCTCTCTTTCGCCTACACTGTTAGAGACACACAAACATCTCCATTCCCCTTCCATCCGTGCCATCCTCTTCGTCTCAAATTACCCTCCTTCATTCTCACCCTCCCCGGGTCGAAAAGGGGTACTTACTTACTTATCTTAACTTTTGTTGACTGTTTATGATACCTTTAATTCTATGAAATTCCTATATCTTTTTGCCTAACTATCTTTAAGGAGACCGGAAAAGCGAACATGGGCTTTTAAAGCCCATGATCATGAAAAAGCCTAAAAAAAGTTTAGACCTTCGAGTCGATCTCTTCCTTGCTGATCCCTTTAATGTGGTTATTCCTAAAAAAACTTGCTGTTACCTACCCCCGAAAACTATTCATTCTTCGCGGTTTCGAATTTTTTTCAAGCCTTCCCAGCCCCTTTAATCCACTAGGCCTCCTCAATGATCTCTGCTATTTTGCCCGTATAAACAGAATACAGTATAACTCCAACTAGATTTTTGCACTGCCCCTCCCCACTTTAATTATTATCCCAGGTGGCACTATTCGTTTAAAGGGGCAGGGAAGCGGCATCATCGACCCCTCCGATCGCTTAGGTCTAGACCGAAAGGCCAAATGACACCGTCAAACTGTTTTGATATTTGCTAAAATTTCATTAATGAAGCATTAATTAGCACAGAAATTGAAGGATTATTTGAAGTGCGGCATAGCTGTCTAGGCCTAGCCGGCGTAGGGCGCTGATTTTCAAGTTCCCAGTCCCTTTAGAAGCAGAATACTTCGGCTTTTCGAATTTTCCCAGCCATTTTTTAACAGTTTCTGGGGTTTTTTTTTATTCTGGGTCGCAAAAATTCTGAATTTTTGCCGTTTTCGGTCTGCGTTTTTCCTACCGTAACCGTTCTCAGGTGCCGGATATCACAAGTGCCGAGGGGTTCGACCCGATGACGACGAGTATGGACGGCATCGAGGAGATTCCACAAGCCGAAGAGGCACAGGTCTGTCGCTCGCTCTCTCTCTCTCTCTCTCTCTCTCTCGCTTTCTCTTACTCTCTTTCTCTCTCTATCTCTCACTCTCTCTCTCTCTTTCTATCGCTTCATTTTCACCCTAATTACACGTCTTTGCACCTTCCGCTTTCTAAATCCAAGCCTGCGCTACCGTATCGGCTTCGCATAAAACGGAATGGCTGCCAGCTGGCTGGATACAGCTTTTAGAACTACGATTGTCTCCCAAACTTTCAAACTGTCAGCTAAATTTACCGATCTCTATCTGTCTCTCTATCCCTCCCCATCTCTCGCTGTCCCTCTTTTCTATCGCCTCTCCTCTTTCAGGAGGGCCTCGACTCGGTGAAGGAAGAACCAGAAGAGGAATTCCATGATGCCCAGGAGGGCGAAGGGGACGAAGCCCCGCAGGAGGAAGAGGCATGCTAATTTTCGCCTTTTAAACGCTTTTCACTAATTTTTTACAATATTTCGAATACTTCTAAATTTTAATTCTAAATTGCATCCAGTTAACATTTCCTGACAATATTTGAGAGTCATTATTGCTCTAAAACTTGTTTCCGGTCCCTTGAAAACCGTCGAATTTTCAGCAGCCTGAGGGGCCGTCGGGGGCCCCGGAAGAACCCCCGGGGGGGGTTCCAATTCCCTTCCAATTTTAAACATGCCCCTAATTTTTCTGTTTCTAAATTCTAAAAGGATCTGCTAGCTTGCCAGCCGGTATTTCCTCCGGCAAATTTTATTTTAGCAAATTTTCCCTAATGATTTTTGCCAATTTGCCCGTACTATTAGTCATGTTTTTATGTGCATTAATGGTAACGAAATTCCGCAAGACTCTTTGCTAGTCGCACCTGATTTTCGACATTTCGAAACACCGTCGCTAGGTGCTAGCGTAGGATGGACCTCTAATCGTTCGATCGATAATCCGTTTTCCCAAATGACCCCTGCTAGCTGGCCTGAATTTTGTTTTCGATGATCCCTTAGGATCTCAAATTCAATGTGCCATTTTCAGTAGAGGACATCCCGGTTGAGGAGGAGCCGGTCGCTGAAGAGGAGCCACCAGGTGAGAGAGTGATAGAGAGACGGAACGAGTCAGAGAGAGAAAGAGCGAGAGAGAGAGAGAGAGAGCGAGAGAGAGAGAGAGAGAGAGAAGGAGAGCAAAAGAGTGAGAGCAGAAATACCTATCAAAGTAGCCAGTTTTCACCGTGTCATTTAGCGGAAGAAGAACCAGCCCCGGAGGAGGATGCCCCGGTTGAGGAGGAGCCCCCAGCGGAGGAAGAGCCAGTGGCTGAGGAAGAGCCCCAGCGAAGAGGAGCCCGTCCCAGAGGAGGAACCTGTAGCTGAGGAGGAGCCCCCGGCAGAAGAAGAGCCTGTTGTTGAAGAGGAGCCACCAGCTGAGGAGGAGCCCGTCGCCGAGGAGGTCGGGTTTATAAAATTCCGTTACTTTACGCTCTTTTTAAAGGGACTTTTTGTACTTTTTGTGGATATTTGGTGCATTAAAAGACGCGCAGAAACAGAGTTAACTATCGTTTTTAGGTCCCAGAAGAGGCCCCGGTTGAGGAGGAGCCCGTTGCGAGGAGGAGCCCCCAGCGGAGGAGGACCCGTCCCAGAAGAGGAACCTGTGGCCGAGGAAGAGCCTCCAGTTGAGGAGGAGCCCGTTCCGGAAGAGGAGCCAGGTCGGAAATTTAAAAAACAAAAGTTCTGGCTCGGCCGGGGGTCGAACCCGGACCCTTCGGTTTAGAGGCAACTCCGCGAGCCATCAGGCCAACGCGAAAAATCAAATTTTCGTCAGAATTTTGGAATTTTGGGGTAATTAAAAATGGATTTCCATTTTTTAGTTGCCGAGGAGGCCCAGGCTGAAGAGCCCGTCGAGGAACAAGTCGAGCAGCAAGAATTCACTTTTGATGAATCTGCCCCGCCACAGGAAGAGGTGGGAATTTTTCACTTCCTCTCTCTCTCTCTCTCTCTCTCTCTCTCTCTTTCTTTTGCTTTCTATGGCTCGTACTCACTCTATTTAATGCGTTTCTTCGATTAGATCAATGGAGAGCTTCTGATTTTTCAGACCCAAATCTAGCTGTCACACTCCCTTTAAAAACCCTAAAAACCCTTAAAAGCACCCATTTTGTAGGTTCCGGCCTCAGAACCCTCGAGCCCGGTGAAATCTCCTAAGAAGAAGAAGAAGAAGGCCAAGGTTGCCGAGGCTGAGCCAGAAGAGGCTGAACCTGTTGCGGAAGAGGCCCCGGCTGAGGAACCACAGGCCGAGGAGGTCGTTGATGTGAGTTCCTGCTTTTCTGACCTGCAATTTACGCAGAAACTACCGCAAAACTGCTCCGGTTAACTTTTAAAAGATTTGAAAAGTTTGAAAATTACATTTTTTAATTAAAATTAAAAGTGAAAATATATGCCTAATTTCCCAATTTAATTCAGGCGTCCCCTCAAGAAGAGGCGGCTCCGGAAGAGGTAAAAAAGCATAGAAATTGCCTGTTAAATCGCATCCCACTATCCCAATTAATAGTTATTTCCTTTTAAAAGTTTGGACTTCCATGTATATTCGAATTTAAAGGCGGCTCCAGCTGAAGAACCCGCCCCCGTCGAAGTAAGAAAAAATTAGAAATTAGTACTAACCCGCTTAAAAATCTTCTAATCGCCAGTTCGGTAGTTTGTAGTTTAAAAAGTTTTGGAGCCCTATAACCTTAGAGTAGCTATTTAAACTTGCTAGCTGCCTGCCAGCCGAATCCCCAAATTATTTCAGACGGTTTCTAACGTTAAATTAAAAGTTTTGTCTGGTTTAAACAGCAGAAAACCTTGAAACTTCGTATTATACAATTAATTTGCATATTAAGTGCATTTTAGAAACAATGCAATTAGCATAGCATAATTAATAAGCTATCTGCCTGCCAGCCTGCATCCATAGACACTTTTAAAGGGATTGTGAAGTGAAAAACACAAATGTTCCAGAGATTTTCTGACTTCCCAGTCCCTTTAAATAGCTAAATCGCTTACTGCCTCCAGAAATTTTCCTATTTTTCATATTTCAGGAACCCCAAGAGGAGGCTGCTCCGGAGCCCGAGGCCAAGGAGCCGAGCCCCGTCCCGGAGAGGGTACGATGACTCCCGTAATCCACCGGATTTTTTTACGTTTTTCAGCGTTCGTCCCCTCCGGCCCGTCGTGCATCTCCATCGCCGCCACCAAGGAGGGAACCACAGAGAATCACACAGACTTATGATGACTACGACAAGGTACGCGGGAATACGGTGGCTAAAATATCCAAACACGGTATAAAAAATCATCAATTTTCCTAAAATTTCATTCGATTTAAAAGGTTGGTTTTGTAGTTTGTAGTTCAGCTTATTGTTTGCTAAAAATTGCAAAAAAGTTATCGATTATCGCTATGGGAATTTTTTTACTTACTGCTCTTTTTACTTCTACTTTGCTTACTTTTTACTCAATATTACGGTAGCTAAAAATCGCATTATTATGGTACAAATATTTTTTGCTATTTTGAAAAGCTGAAGCTATAACTAAAACTAAAAAAATCCAAAAAAAAACTAAAAATATGCTAGATATTTTTCACAGGTAGTTCGTATTGGATGGCAAATAAAAATCAGCCCCCCGCTAAGCGAGAAGCTCCGAAAATTTTCCATTTATCTCCGTATCCATGCGTCACTTTGCAGGATTCCCACCGCAAGATCCCGCCAGCGCGTGAGCCAGTCGGGGAATCCTTCTCCTCGTGGACACCAGCTGATTCTGGAAAGAAATACGAGGTACACCTAATTACACTACTTAACTGTACTCCTTACAGTCGATTTCGAACTACGCGAGCGACGTTTCAAGAAATACGAAGCGGATATTCCTCATCCTACACCCCCACCGTCCAGTCTTACACACGCAAATTCGACGATTACGTCAGCACTGGTAAGAGGTTATTGGTTTTAAAGGCACGGTTCCAAAATCGATTACGCCATCAAATCGTATTCAAATTTAACGATGTCGAGTCACTTTTTAATTTAAAGGGATTCGAAACTCATTTTTCCTAAATTTGACTGAACAAAATTCTCGTAGCTGGTTTAATTTGAAACTTAACCAATTCATTACGACATGAAGTTCTGCGCGCCAAAATCGAGAATTTTCAGATTTTTGGAATTCAGTTTTTAGGCACTATTTTAAGCCAATTTTCTCCATTGTTGAACCGATTACGCCATCAAAACCCTCTATTGCAGGCCCGTTCTCGAACGCCCTGTACTCGACCTCCCGCCTCGTCTCCCGATCGCGATCCCGTACCCGCGAACGTCGCAATTCTCGACGGGCCCAGCGTTCATCATCCAACTACTATCGATCAATGTAAGTGGTTGTAGCTTGTTGCGCACAGTTTGCGTAAATCGGCAACTCGCGTATTTTAAAGGGGCGGTGACAGCAAAAGCACTTAAATCCTTCGCACCAAAAAATACGAAAAAGCGAGATTTTTTCTAGTCACGGGTAAAAATAAAGATTAGATATTTGTACACGCCATTTAATTCGACTAACTCACAGGCAAAAGAGCAAGTTTTAAAGGGACCCGGCCAGCAAAACAAACGGAAGAAAAAGCACGAAAATCGATATAAAAATCGAAAAATCTCGGTGAAATTTTGGCAAAAAAGGCTTCAAAACAAAAACAAAGGAAAAAGGAATCGTGTATGCCATGTAATTCCGCTTCCTGACAGCCAGAAAAACGCAGTTCGAGGAAATTCCCTTTCAAAATTCGAAATGGAATTTGGAATGACCGGAAATCGAACAGTCGCGTGCCAGATAGCGGGTTTATAGTTTGAAGTTATAATTAGTTATAAGTTTGAAGCGTCAGAAATTTTATAAGATTTTAATCTATTTTTTTTCAGGTTCTCGTCGGCCCTGCCAGCCCCAGCCGCGATGCATTCGCGTGAATATTCTCAGCCGCCACCATCAGCTGTTATTCGTACTCCTGGCCGTTCCACTTCATTCGCATCATTCATCGATTATGCTGGACAGAAGAACTACGAATTGCAGAGGACAAGCTCTGTTGTTGCCGACTCGGCCAATGCACTCAGCCGCTCCAGGTAACCGTATTTTATCGGTAATTCCGTTTTCCCGACCTTTTTAATTTTGTAGCCGCATTAAAAACTACAAATTGGACTCAAAACTACAAAATTTTGTGGTATAGGAGTCCTGAAAACGTACTTTGTAGTTGATGGTCGAAAATTTCAAGCTTTTCGGAGTTTGTAAGGTTTCTTGAAAGCCTGTGGTTCTGCCGATTTTTTTGTAGTTTGTGGTCACCAGGTTTTTATCTGCCCACAAACTACAAAATCAACTATCCGCAAATGCATCAAAATTGTATTTTGTGGTTTATGGTTGGCCGTTAAGAAACGAATTCAGAAAATTTAGCGAGTCAAAACGGAAATTTTGTAGTTTGTATCGGCTGGAAAAGACAAAAAGTTGCAGCAGATACAACGACTAGCGGCACCATGATTTTTCACGAGTTCAAAATCATTTCCAGCTCTCGCGGCAACGTAGACCTGTACCTGGGTGGTGGCCGTCTCTCGCGTGTTGATAGCTTTGTCAATCATGTAAGTTCTATTATGTTAAAGGGTGTAGAGCCCGACCCCTTACACCTGGTCTCGACAGGTACTACCAATGACACGTTCGCGTTTTATACGAACACCTGTCGTTTGGCTTCAGGTCATTTGGCTGTCTTGTCAACTAGTTGTGGTAGAAACTGGACTAACCTGGCTCCTTTAAATCGCGAATGTTGTGTCTAGATGGATACCCCATATGAGGCTTATCAACCGGCCAGCTACGAGCGTGTCCAGAGGTCCAGCTCCGTCTCCAGGCCCATCGGATATTCGGTGAGTCGATTTTTTAATTGACGTAATTAAATACGTATATATTCTATGTTATATTTATGTGTTTTAGTTCCCAAAATTAAATCTGTTTAAATTTTGTTTGAATACGTAAATTTTTTGAAAATTTGACAGCATTTTTTAACATTTTCGTTTTTCTTCGCAACGTTTTTATGATAATTCCTATCAATCACTGAAAAGCCAATGTTTTTACGTTTTACTTTAATTCCTAGGACTGTACTGCTGCTAAAAACCAAGCAAAAAATCAGTTGCTGCCTTGAATATACTTTTAAACCATAGTTTAACCCTTTAAAACCCACTTTTCCCGACGCACTTCTTCCCTATCCATCGACCTGCGGTAGGATTGATTGCACACCCTCGAGATTCGCAGTTTTTACCCGCGTCGAGGCAGGGGGTTGAAATCAGTAGCCACACGGACGGATTGGCAAACATTAAAGGGATCGGGAAGAGAGAGAGAGAGGGAGATAAAGCTCAAAAAGAGCGGATTTTCATTGATCTCGCCGCGCGCATTCCGAAATTGACAGCCGCCTTTGAAGCCGAATTCGTCATTTGGCAACACTTCTACGGTTACAGGCTACAAATTTGAAATCTATTCGGTTATTTCACTAAGCTGGACCACAAGCCACAAATTCTACCCCCAAAAAATTGTAGCCTGGCTACAGACTACAAATTTTTCCAGGTACCTCATCATTTGTGACACAAAGCTTCAAACCATAAATTCTACCTGCTTCTAGGTTATAAAATATTGTATTCTGTGGTCCTATCGGTCGACTGGACGCCAGTTTAGACAACAAACTACAAAACTTACTAATTTTTGGAATTTCCGGTTTTCTGACTAAACTACAAAAAACCATATTCTGCTAGCAACCGATTACACGGTATAATTCCCGCGGTTTGCTGCTACAAACTACAATCACCAAACATTACCCCATCCGTTTTTTTGTGGGCAAATATTGCTTGTCTGCTGATTGGGGACCCAGCCGAGTACGCGAGTGTACACCCCAATCCTCAGAACACTTGAAAATAATTCGTTGGCCAGGGGGTGGGAATTGACTGTCTGCACGACAGAAAGAGAAGAAAAGAGAAGAAGAGAAGATGCACGAGAGCTTCGAGAGAGCCCTCGCTAACCGCAATCTGACCCGATATCTACGCAAACTGCAGGTAGCCCTGTACCGGAAATAGCCTCGGGTTTTTCGGGTTTTCAAGGGGGTAGGCCAGTCAGGGTTTAGATTTTCGCCTTTTCTGCATCCAGTTAAAATAATGAACATAGAAAATTATCGTCGTTTTTAGATTTTGACGTCCCGACCCTTTTAGCTTCATTTTGGCCGGAAGTAGCCCTGGTTTTTTAAGTTTTTGGGGGTAGAGAGGTCAGAGCGTAGTTTCTTCTAGCGTAGGTAACGTTTTGGAACCCAGTTAAACGGAATGACCCGGAAAAATTATAGTCAGATGGATATTTTGGCTTCCGGACCCCTTTAAACGCATTTTTTTCCGTAAATCTTATCCGAATTTTCCGAAAGCTAAATTTCTTTAGTTTTTAAGAGACTGAAACCGGAAATTTCTGTTTGATTTTGTCCATTGGCCTTCAGTCAATATAGTTCACTACAAAGAGTGTGCAAAATCGAGTCGCGCGCAGTTTAAAGGGACTGGGAAGCCAAAAACGAAGTTTTAAAAAGTGTTTTTGACACTCTCATTTTTCCGAATTTTCCTGCTAATCGTTTCCGGCCGATTTATCATGTTTTGCTAGGACAAACTTTCCATTTAAGTGCCCAAGAACGCCTAAAAACCCGCTAAAAATCAATATTTCCAAAGTGCACCTGCTGACACTTTCGACAGCCGCCCTCCGCCCACTCAATTCCGCAACAATTTACCGAGCTATTTTTTTACGATGAGCAAATAGAGTGGGGGTGAAGAAGGGGAAGGTTTTGGGGTCTGTTACGCATCCACCCAAAGGCTGACGCTTTTCTTGGAAAGATATCCCAAATTTTCTCTAAAAAATAATGGAAATTACTCGATTACGTGATTCCTTATTTATTGATTAATTTATTTTAGTCAGATGACCGGTAATTAAATTAGTTTCGTTATTTCTTAAAATTAACACGAAATTAAACTCAATTTTGGGTAATTACAAAAACTTTTGTTAGGCTTTCTAAATTGTGAATTTCGCTAATTTTTTTATATTTTTTTATCTTTTTAAGGTATGGTATGTTTAGAACCGTAGCTTTAAAATTCTCTTATTCACAATTTCCATTCATTTTCAGGCCTACACATCGACGCCGCTCTATCTGGAATCGGGACGTTACGACTCGACCCCGGTCGGTGTTCGCAGTCTCTACGAGGTACACCTCTTTACGATTCACGTCTTTCTCAGCTTCTCTTTTCCTTTTCTGGCATCCAAAGCACAGTCCTTTGTCATCAGATTTTTGTCCAGATTGTTGTTAAAAAACAGGTACTTTCGTCGAGTTTTTGGCAAAATTTCGCCCTGATTTCTAAAACTTGCTCTCGATACCGTAATCCCGAACAGATACGTCATGAAAATAGCTTTGAAATTCAAACTGACAGCTGATTTATATGGCCTAATCGTTTAAAAGCTTAAAATCGTTTCAACCAGAGTTCCGAGTTTCATGGCGTAATAGGTTTTTCGAAGGTTACGGTATTTCTTAGAAATCAGTGTCGGTATTTTGCTAAAAACTTGTCTACGGTACTTTCTGACAGCCAGTCTACCAATTACCGTACTTTTGTCGTCCAAATCGTGTTGATAGGATTCATCCGTAGCTATACTATGTCCACCCGTATCGTCCGTACTTGTTCGGCACCTGTCCTCTCAACACTTTCCGCCCAATTTCAGGGTCGAATCGGCGCCCTGGAGCGCAGTCTGTCCCGCGAGAGAATTAATAAGGACCGGGTGAGCAAGAAGTGATCCCTCCTACCCTGATTTACCCTAAAAAGTCACCTAAACCCACCCCGGTTATAGTTGTAGTTTGTACTTCTAGTCATCACTAAAACACAAAAAATTAGGCGTGCTGTATCCAGATTGTAGTTTGTAGGCCAACTAGCAAGCGGAAAACTACAAAATTTCTTTTGCAAAAATTGAAGCAATTGAAAATCCGAGATTTTAATAGTTTGTAGTCTAGGCAGTTGTAGCCTTAGAATTAAATCTGGTGTAGCACAGTCTAGGCAAAAAGCTGTTGGCAGCCAGAATACAGCAACACGAAAAAATTTACGCAAACAAGCAATTTTCCAGATGTTCCACATGCCGATTGGCATCATGGCCCTGTAAACACGTATCTTTGCGTAGTCGCTTCCCGTGGAATCGCGGGTTTTTAGCTAGTTTTTGATAGGTTTAAGAAAGAATAAACGTTCCGACATGAGTTTTGGTGTGCAAGATTTTCATACTTTAGACGATTTTAGTCGTGTTTCGAAAAAGTCGCTTTTTAAGGCGGAATTGAGGATTTTTAGTGCATTTTTGACATTTTTAATTTGATGACGTAACTCGAAATAAAGCGTGAGATCCTATTTTAAAAACAACAAGAAATACTCTAGTACTGAAGTGCTGACCGATATTTTTAGAGCTTGTGTAGCTAATCGGCCAGGCCTGGCTCACTGCCGGTCCGCAAAGCTATTCTGCGCCGAATTCCTACCGTATTGTAAAGGGTTTTTTCCAACTAATCCATCGAAAACGGCTACGCTGCCAGCCCATACGTTCCTTGAAGCGTGCCGTAGTCTGTTCCTTTCATAGCTGATGCGTCGCGGCGACGTCGCATTCAGTCCGGGTTTCCACCGTAATTCCGGGGTTTTAATTTTTCAATCGGCTTTTTTGGTAGTAGCCAATTTGACATCCGATTCTCCACCCAGCCATTAATGCTTGAATACGTGGATCCGTGTATATTTGTGTCTCTTCAGTTGCGCCATCAATACCAGGACCTCTCATCGAAGCTCGATCAGGCGTGTAGACAGATGTCTCTCCTCAGAACATCTTCATACTCAGCTATGCCACGCTCTTCCGTCTACACTCATATGTATCCATGCTATTAGAGACAGAGAGCACCAGGAAAAATGGAGAATTAGAGAAAAAAAGACATTTCTCTGCTTCTCTACCCCCTTTTCCGCTTCTATCCACCCCCACAGACTTCTATCTTACCCTTGATTTATACTGTCATTTTTGGGCGAGGATACGGTAGTATTTTTTAAAACGCAACTAGAAATTTTCCCAAAAATTTTGAAAATTAATTTTCTCTTTTTAAAAATTGAGAATTTCAATATTCCGCCTTTTTAAATATAATTAAATGCATTCAAAAATTACAAAATCCTTTAAAAGTTGCAAAATTTTTCGAGCTTTGAAATTTTGGTTTTTCTGTAAAAATTAAAAAAAAATAATTTAATTTTTATACCAAAAATCTAAATGTTTGCCAGTTTACAAAATTCGTAACAAAAATATTCAAAAATAAACTAATTTCGTAGCCCCGGGCCTAAAATCTGCCCCAGCTACCGTAACTAGCCCAAAAATCCCCAATTTTCACCCACCCACAAACTTCTCCATACTGCCATCCCCCCTCCCGCTTCTAGCCCGGTGTGCTTTATCCAATTTTTACGATCGATTTCGGCTAATTGTTTTTCTCTATTTCTCTGTGTCTCTGCTGTCTCCCCACTCTCTCGCCACCCGCTTGCCCCTGATTCGACTTTACAAAGCTTCTCCATGTTTTTCTAACTAATCTTTTCCGCAAATGCACCCAGCACCCAGCACAAATCGATGTTTTCGATTTTCTATGTAATCTACTCCACCCAATTTCTGACTAATAAATGTGTATAGCTGAAATTTCCATGGAAAGGCTATTTTCACAAATACAGTAATTTTAAAGGGATTTGGGAGTCAAATAGTTACCTTATTTTGTTAAATGGATGTCAGAAAAGCAAAAAAAAAATCAAAATATCTGGCTTCCATGTCCCTTTAAAGGGAGCGTGACAGCTGGATTTCAACGTGTTTTTCAACTGCGGATCTTGTTTTCTAAAAACACCTTAAAACGGTTGAAACTTTGCCTTCACGCTCCCCTTAATGAGTAAAAAAAGAGGATAAAAGAGAGCTAGAGAGAGAGAGAGAGCAGGAGAGATAGAGAGAGATAGAGAGGGAGATAGAGAGAGAGAGCGAGAGAGAGAGAGAGAGAGAGAGATTCCCCATCCCTGATATTTTCAGAGGAGCTGGACATCCGCTTCATCGCGAGCACCATCCCCTTCGCCCGTCCTTAGAGCACACTATCGTGTCCCGGTCTCGTGGTATGCACCATACTAGAGAACCAGAGAAGAGGGAGGAGCAAAAGATCGAGAGGTGCGTAAAGTGGTCCGAAATTAGATTTTCAAAGTCTAAAATGCACTAATTAAATTTAATCAAAAACTTATTAGCTATCCAGCTAATTAAAAATTGTTGAAATTTGCCGAAAAATGATGTAATTAATTGAATTTAATTCAATTGTTTTTTAGATGGCGCCTGGGAAACGTGATGTACGGCGGGCTATATTCATCGCGTAACTCATCGGCCACCCGCCCCTCCTATTCCTCTCCGTATTCCTCTCTATATCAATCTACCGTATCCCCTCCCCCGACCCGTTTTCCCTTTTCATCTGTATCCCCCTACAGTACTCGTAGTTCCCCGTATTCTACCCCCTACAACCCCTATGAAGCCAGCCATCGAAGAGAGCTATCCGCCCGCTATATGCCGGGCATCTCTTCAATCTACACTGCCACTCCCAGGTATGCAAATTGGCATATTTTAATGCTAAAAAATAACATAAATATCTCGCAAAAATTGCATTAAATTAAAGAAATTAAATTTGGCCTTTTGACAAAATCCCTAGTTTAGATTTTTCGTATTTTTGTTGAATTAAAATTACCTTAGTAACTTAAAAAATCAGCTGAATTTGGCAGGAGCATCACGTACTCACAGAAGGCGATGCATAGCGGTCACGTTGCGTAAAAATCCCTGAATCTTTCTCGCGCGTTCAGGGCTCCTTGAAAATAAAAAGCCTCAAAAGTCAGCTACGTGTTGACCGGAGTGTCGCGTAGTCAAGCGTTTTGATTAAATTCTACGGCACGCCGCTGTCTTACCGTACGCTAGAATACAGTTGAACGGGCGCTCTAATTTTCGTATCGTAATAAGCGCAATTAAACAACCAAAAATCCTTTTTCTTTTTCAAAAAAGTTAATTTATGAATAAGGTTTCGAAAAACACTAAAATAAATCAATTTGGTCTCGAAAAAATAGTCAAAATTTATTTTTCAGATTCGGTTCTTCCTTCCGCCACTCTGTGCCCACCTACGAGCCCCGCCCAGGTATGGATGAGGATACGCGGCGTCTGATGAATCGATATTTGGACCGAGACTCGTCCGGCCGTCCCAAGCGTACCCGTGTCCATTTCAAGTTCAATTTGTAGTTTGTAGCCCTGAAAAAAAACCCTGAAAATGCCCCCGATTTTAATATTAAATTCTAAACCCAATTTTTTATAGGCGCGGTTTTTTTAAAAATTTTCCTGCTAAGTTTTAAAGGGATTTAAAAAGTTTAAAATTTCTGGCAGCATGCCAAAAAATTACCTTTAAAAATTTTTTGAGCCGTTTTCTCTAATCCTCTCCACTTTCTAACTCTCTTCTCTCCCACCTACCCGATTACTCTCTATCTCTAACGCTCTCTCGCCGGATTTTAACCAATTTCCCGTTTTATTAACTTTTAAACCCTCCCATATTCGAAAAATTCCGGCTTTTTCTAACCACTTTTCCAAGCCCGTCCTATCCTATTATGTGCCCCCAGAATTCGATCGGTTCGACAAAATACCGTAGTGTGCTCTAATTCTCTAATTCTCCCTTTCTCTCGCCAGGATACTGTATTTATCTCCTGCCCAGAATTATTCGGCTACTTCTTTTTTTGCTTCCCGCCCATTGGCCGCCCAGCTTGATGGGCTGGCCGCCGGCTGCTTGACATCTTTTGTATTGATAAATTTTTGGTATGCTATACTACGAATATACTACGACTATACTAGAGTTTTTAAACTATTTCTACTCATAAAGCTTTACAAATCTTAATTGAAAATTGAGTTTTGGGTCGGAAAAGTGATTTTTCCGAAACAAAATGGCCAAATTTTCGACTTTTTCGAGCATCAAATAACTACCAGTAAAAACCGCGATACTTAATAAGCATTTTTATAATATTTGAACTAGAAAACTAACCAAAAACCTTGATAACATTTTCAAGACATCGAAATTTTGGTAAAAACCGTCATTTTCGGGCGAAACATCCACATTTTTGTGGGTTTTTTTTAATAAAATCTTGCAAAGTTTTTACGTTTAGGACTAATAAAAACATTTAGAAACACTTCCGTGATTCATACTTAGAAAATTGGTTCCTAAGAAAAAAAATTTCCTTGCCTCCCCGACAAGCCCAAAATTAGCGGCAATAAGGCCCTAAGCAGCGCGGCACTCCTATCGACTCAACAATGTATGGGACCAAAACTTCTAAGCCTTATAACTTAAAAACTAAAGCGAATCTTAAAAAAGCTTGTTCCAACTTTGCCGAATGGAACGAGGCAATTCTAATGATACCAAGCACGAAGAAAACTGTGTTCAGAAAGTATCAAAACGAAGGCGTTTTTTTGTTGACAACTTTATGAAAAGTGGTATTTTGGAGGGCTAACTTGCTGTATTTGGTATCATTCGAACCGTAAAATTCTACTCTGCTATAGTTGATATTAGATTTTCAATAGGAAGTCGTTTTGAAACACTTATAAGAGCTTAAACTTTTTGACGCCGGCTACGCCTGGCTCCTATCGAAGCTTTTGCCCCTCCCGGCAAATTGCCGTTTTTGGTCTGTTTGATTGGCTGTGCCGGGAATGCGAAATCACTAAAATTTAAATAAAGTAAAATAAACAGGCTTGGAAACCAGGTGGCTCGAAATGTGAAACAATGAAACCAGAGATGCCGAAGCCGATAAATTATTCGATCTCCAGAAAAAAGGAACGTTTCCTACGAAATATTTATCAATGGCGATCAACAAAACGAGAAGACAGAACAAAGGGACCTCGGCGGCTAATCAGAATCAAAATCATAATCGTCCTCGTAATACATCCAATCGTCCTCGTTCGGATCCGCCGTAATGCAAAGCAAACTGTCGCCAAGCATTTTGCAGTGCAGAAATCTGCGGTAGCTATCGACGAAAATGCGACGTGTGCGTGGCCCTATGGATTTGCCGCCGACTTCGAAAGAATCAACGATCCCTCGTTGAATACTGATTCTCAAGGCGATTCCGCCGAGCTTTCCCTCCATCCACTGCGCGTAGAGCTGCTGGCACATCAGGGCGAGCTGTGGTGTGACATTCTGTCCCTTGGCGTCGAGAAGCATCTTTAGCGTAGTAAATTTCCATTCCGGGATGTAGCTCAACCATTCGACTGTCACCACGCCGATTTTCAGCTGCCCGACATCTTTCAGCACCCTCGGGAGTCCCGCATTCGAGTTGAAAGCTTCGGCATCCCATTCCGGAAAGTTAATGATCTCCGGCTTCCACTTCTCGATCAGTCCCGCGCATCTGTGAGCATATTCCGGTACTCCTTTAAAAGCCAACCACCGTACACGCATATTCGGGACAATTGTCGTCTGGACGTCGTATACGAGGTTGAGCACGAATGCGTCCGCCAATAAAATCTCTGCCTCGCCAGGAGTCCAAGTTGAGCCTGCGCGATAGTTCCAGCCCCAGTCATCACCGATGAAAACGACCTTCTCCGGTAAACACTGAACCCCCTTGAAACACTTGTCCTTCAGGTTCCTTGTAGCGCGCACGAGATTGGGATGGCATTTGGCGACTGACAACATGTCAACACCGCAAGCGGCTTCAGAATCGGCAACAGCAGATCGTAGGGAAGGTCACAGATATTGGTCGAAGTTTCCGTGAATTCGGATCCAGTTCCCTGATTCTTGTCCTTGTCCAAGAATTCTTGCTCCATTCGTGCAGACGTGCCTGGAAAAGTTGAAATTAGCTTGTTAATTTGCTAAATATAACGTGTTGCTAAAAGAATATCACGCTCAAAAGCAGCGCTGCCGTAAGTTAGTCAATAACATTTGCCGGAAAAGCGCTCTCCCAGCCAAAAAATTAGCGCGACGCGCTAAAGGCTTGTGAATTGCATTCATAAAAAGCGCGCCTTTTTAGCAGAACCCTCTCACCTAAAAGCACCAAAAGCTATGAAAAATCTAACCGAACTTGAAGCCTTAACGCAGCTTCATGTCTTCAAAATAAAAAAAAATACCGCTGTTTTCAGGGGCGAAACCCAGCGCGGCTTCAAAACGAGGGAAAAGGCCTCAACATAAATCGACTCCAAGTCCATATTTCAAAACATCGAGATTTGGGTCAAAAACGGCCATTTTGTTCGAAAAATCACTCTATTTTTTTGTTTCTTTCATTAAAATTTCCTAACGTTTCACGTCTAGGGATAGTTAAAAAAGTTTAGAAACACTTCCGCTATTCATTTTTAAAAAGTTGGTCACTAAGAAAAAAGTTTTCTTCAGCTCGCCATTACTGCGAAAGAACCAAAACAGCTCATCAAAAATTCACCCATCCGTCAACCCGAAAACTCTAGATAAAATCAACAGGCTTGGAGGCCAATTTCCTTGAAAATAGCAAGTGTTTTGAACGAAATATTTATCACCACTGTGCAACAAAGTGAGAAGACAAAACAAAGAACGCGATTGAGAATTCTGGGTCAACACCGGGTTCTAAATTGCATTACAAACGTTTGTGGGGCCAAAATGAAGACATCCAAACCTGGAAAGTGCTGCACTTCAAACTCAGAAGCATGCCATCCGGGCGTTTTAATACACATCCCGAAGGCGATTGTGTATCCTGTATCTTGATAGATATGCCGCAGTCCTTAAACAATCCGATATTTCCCCAATCCAGATTGATCTCAATTTGAAAATGGCCGCGTTCCCCAGCTTTCCATTGATCGTAGAGCTTTTGACAAATGATTTGGATCTGTGGCATCACATCCGCGCGGCCAAATTCCGGGGAAAGGCCAAATACCAGCGACGCAAATTGCCGTCCCGGAATGTCGCTCAACCATTCGACTGGCAGCGCGTCAAATTCCAGCAGATCGACATCTTTCAGCACGCGAGTCAGGTCCGGATCCGAGTTGAAGGCTTCGGCATCCCATCCCGGAAAGCGGACCGAGACAGGCTTCCATTTCTCGATCAGTCCAGCGCATTTGTGAGCATCTTCCTGTCGTCCGTTAAAAGCCAACTGGAACACGCGTATCTCGGGGACAATAGTCGTCTGGATATTGTAGATCAGCTCTACCACAAAAGCGTCAGTAAGGAAGATCTCGGCCTCCGTATGAGTCAAAATTGAGCGGCGATCGCACCGCCGCCTCCACCACCGCCGAGCACCATTGAAGACGATCCCTTCGGGAAAAAGTTCCACCCTGCCGAAACGCTTGCCCTTCAGGTGCTTTGTCGCTCTGAGAAGATTCGGGTGCCATTTGGCGACAGCCAACAGATCTGCTTCATCAAGCCGCTCCAAGATTGGCCAGAGCAGAGCGTAGGGGAGGTCGAAGATGTTGGTCGAAGCTCCCGTGCCTTTCGAGCTGTTGTCCTGCTTGTATTCAGCGTTCTCCAGCAAGACCATTCCAGCCTGCCACGAAAAAACCTCATAGTCGATGACGAGCTCGTAATCCGATCGGTAAACGATTTCCCACGTCTTTCCGGGCCAATCGATGACGTGTTCGCGGAGAGTCTCGTGAGAATTGGCCGTCTCGAGCAGACTGCGGGCATCCAACGGTCCGAACACCTCGTACATCAAATCGGCTGGTAGATCGAGCAATCCCTTCTCAGAGACAGATTGACGACCTTCGAGATCCATCGCCTCAAGCTTGTCCAAGAATTCTTGATCCATTCGAGCAGAAGTGCCTGGAAAAGGTGAAATTGGTTTGTTAAAGGTGCGAACGAAAGTGAGCAATCAAACGAGTATCACGCCTAAAAGCAGCAGCTCAGCGCACGATTTCCCCAGCAATAAAACTACCTACTGGTATCGCTTTGATAAAGCCAAACTACAGGAGAAAAGTTAACCTATGAAACAAAAGTTGGATAATACCGGAAATTTTAGCGACTTTTGAAGCCCTAGATCGACGGAAATCAAGCTTACTCAAATACTAAAAAATACCGACTTTTCGCCTGAGGCAACCAAGCTTCAGAAAGCTGTGAAAGGCCTTGACTTCCAAGCCGCGCGACGAAGCCCCGTAAGCCAAGCCACAGCCAAGCCGAGCCATGCCAAAGCCTTCCCAAAAAAAGATAAGCCGCCGCACCGCAAATTGAACTGCAAATCCTGATTTCCACACAATTGACAAGCAAACAACTTTATGACATCAAAATACATGCGAAAAAGAAGAGAGAACATTCGAAAGGATAGAAACGACCCGCATTGAAGAGAATCAACAAAATTAAAAATCAGAAGAATCGAAAAGCTAACAAAAATATTCTGGTCAATCATTGATGGCGTGCAGTGCTGGGGCGATCGTAGACGCCGTTCATCGCTTCAGCGCACGGGCCTAAAAAAGAGGCAATAAAACAATAAAGCTGAAAATGCCGTTCAAAAAGCGCTCGGTTCTTGCGCATTATCGGGGGGGAGGCTTTTCCTACAATTCCGGAAATGCCTAGTAACGTAGTAGTAAGTGTTTTAGTACTGGCTAGTAAAATTTAACTGCTTTTGAAGTGGAAAACTAATAAATAAAAAACTTTTGAGTCCAAATTTTGGTCTAAAATGGCCGATTTTTGGACGAAAAATCGATTTTTTTAAATTCTTTATATTCGCAAAATTGGTTCCTCAGAAAAAAAGTTGGTCCCCCATAATGTTATAGAACCATTTAAAAAGTTGCGAACCTTCATGAGAGCGTCGATGACGATGGCCTGATCGATGAGGCCGACCTTCCGGTAGTATTCGAGCCATTTGAAGGCATGGTCTGGCTGGGGGCCGTAGTGATCCTGGAAAATTTAAAATAGATAATTTTTATCAGAAACCCGTACCGCTGGGGCTGCAGAAATCGAGCGGAATCGGCTGCATGTCGTTGAACCACGGCTGCAGAAGGACGCGTGCTGCAAAACGCACATTAAAATTAGCTTAAAACTACCTTAAATTCTCAAAAACCAACTTAGAAAGCCAATAAACCGTTACTTAAATTTAAATTTGAATTTAAACAAGCTAGAGGCGAAATAAACCGAAAAATTACAAAAACGGTGCTTTGGCAAACGGGACTGATTTCGTATAAATGTAGAATGCCTACTAACTGAACAGGAAGTATTTTAGTAGTGTTTTTGTAGAATATAACTATATTTAAACCAGATCAACTATCCATAAACTTCCAAAAAAAATCAAAATTTTGTCAAAAACGGTTTTTTGGCAAAAATCGTATTTTTGCATTTTTTATCAAAATTTGTAAGTCTCCCCATTTAAACATAGAAAAAACCGTTTTGCAACATTTCCACTATTTTATCAGAAAAAAAATCGATCCTTTGAAAAAGCTACTCCCCCGATAATGCGAAAGAACTCTAAAAACGTACGCTGAGTGGCCAAGGTAGCATTTTCCTCATCTGGATTCGGCTCGACGGTCTCGACGGCCAGCTGCTCGGCGGTGGGGATGTAGCGCTCATCGGAAGCCTAAAACGCATTTGTTTTAACTGGAAATAAATAGCCTCACCGCCTCTTGGCAAATCTCCTTGGCCTGCTTGACCTCGTCGGCCGTGCCGGTGATGCTGAACAGGCGATACGGCTTGACCCTCGTCGTCCCAATCGCCGCCCAGCGGATTTCCGCGGCAGGCTTTCACCCGCTTTCCATCCCTTTAAAAAAATTTTTTTTTTTTTCCGAATGAGTAAACACAAAATATCGCGTTTACGACCAAAATCGCTGATTTCACTGAAATTGCAATTTATAAGCATTTTTCACAAATTTTCCTCTTAAATATAACCAAATGTTACTAAAAATACAACTAAAATAATTATTATTCCATTATTCGGCATATCTGAACCGGTAAAAACATAGTTATTTGGAAATAAAATTGGCATTAATTTCATGGCATAAAGGCAAAAATGTTAAGGCATAATGGCTCGCCAAATAACAATTACAAAAAATTAACGTTCAAGGAAATTGGCGTTAAAATTAATGATGTTGCTAAAAGATTAGGCCAATGGCGAGGAAGAACCGAGAGCCCAAACCCCGACGCGGGTATTCGGTGGCAATCTCTGTTTGGGCCCGTTTATGCCAAATAACGTTGCCTAAAGAAAATTATCATAAAATTAAATGCCAACAAATTTTTCACCGCAACTCACGAAGATGAAATCGCCCGTTTCTAAAAGAAAAGCCAAAAAATTAAGGCATATGTCAGCTTTGGCTTTTAAAAAGAACCTCTTCAAAAAAACTATTTCGACATTTTCCGCAAAAAACAACAAAAAATATGCTCTCTCAAATACAGAGGGGGGGGGGGGGGGGGGCTGCTTTGGGCCCGTTCCTTGCCGAATTGGCTGGAGGCGAACGTTGCCTAAAACGAAAAATTCATAAATATTTTTAAATGCACACCTTTTCGGGTCCGGCCTCCGTTTGCGACGAGATGTGGGAGATAGGCTCGGCGCCGCAGCCGCTTCCTGAAAATTTAAAAGAAGTCTCCAAAAAAAATTTCTTAAAGAACTTTTTACGGCTAAAATTAGCTTTGCTTTTGAAAAGACCAATTTAGCTTTCAAAAACAAACTAATTTCGACAATTTTCCGCGCAAATAGAAACAAAAAGAATGATGCGCTCTCCGAATTAGAAAGAAAAAAGTCTAGAAATTCCAAAACAATTAAAAGGCTTTTTTACGGCTGATTTCGTTTTAAAATAAAATAATTTCCATAATTAAGAAATCCTTAGAAACATTTCCGCTAAAAAACTTTGGAACTCAGTAATACGGTTAAAAACAAAAATAATTAATTTATAAGAAAGTATATAAAGAAATAGCCAGCAAAATGACTACCATTCTCCTCGACGACGATCTTGCTGTTGGTCTCGACGGCGATGCGCTTAAACATTGCGCTGCCCATCTCGACCCCCGGGCCGAACTCGTCCTGCGGCACTCAGGTCAGTGGGATCGGGCCCACTGATTCGAACGACATTGACAGCTCGTCGTATTCGGCTGCCATACCTGAAATTAATAAGAATTAGCGGTTGTTTCTGGACAAATAGGCACGAAAATGGAAAAGAACCAATTGGCTTTGGCCACAAACGCGGCAACCTAGAAGAGCCTGACAAAACGCAGGCAAAATTAGCAAGAGAGAAAAAACCGGGAAGATATTTTGTAAAGCTCGAGAATTGGTCGGCGAGCTTTTCATCTATTGCTAGAAAGGCACTGTTTCTTGCTAAATTATCTAGTTGTCTGAAGGTGCCATCAAGACTACACTGTCCTATTGAACTCCATCGATTGAAAATAGCGGAAGAGACAAATCGATCTCGAATATCTATTGATGCTCATAATTCGTTTCAAAACAATATTTATCATCTTCCTCAACAATTTAGTGACCAGAGAACGAAAACAGAGAAAAATATGTGCTGTAAACTTGCTACTAATCGGAAATGTAGCTATAAGAGGATGAATAATCATCATATGTAGGAGACGAGGTCATCGAGAAGCAGTGAGCATGAAAAAATTGGAGTTCTAATTCCATGTCATCGCCGCGGCGCTCAGTGTCCGGTTCACCTCTTTCCGGGTAGTGAGGACCGACTCGGAACCGATCGATCTTCGAATCGACGTAGATGCGGATCAAGAATTCGTCGCGTTCACGCGAGACCCATTGATCGTAGAGCTTCTGGAACATGGCCTGGATCTGCGGAGTGATATTATTATTCCTTCCAGCCGACACGTGGAATCTCAGCTCGGTAAATTTCCATTCCGGGATGTAGAGCAACCAGTCGACGGAGAGAGCGTGGATGTAGAGAATCTCGACATCTTTCAGCACACGAGGCAGGTCGGGGTTCGCATTAAACGCCTGGGAATTCCACCTCGGAAACGTGACTTGCGCAGGCTTCCATTTCTCGATCAATCCAGCGCATTTGTGGGCATAACTGCGGTCGCCTTGGAAAGTCAACCTCTCGACGCGAATATCCGGCGCCGTATTGGCGGCCAGATCGTACTTGAGATCGACGATGCAGGCACCGGCCAACAGTGTTTCCGCTTCCGCCTGCGTCCACTTCTTATCGAAAGTACGCACAAAGCTAACTCCGTCCGCCAGCCATTGTACGCCATAGAAACGCTTGCCCTTCAAGGTCGCTGCAGCACGAAAGAACCGGGAATTACCGTCGGCAAGAGTCAGTAGTGCTGTATCATTGATTCGATCCAGGATCGGCAAATATCTATATATGCTGAAAAGTTAAAAGAGATGCCGAAGCCGATGAAGTATTCGATTCTTGATAGATTAGTCGTTTTTTCAATGAAATATTTATCAACGCTGTTCAACAAAATGAGAAGGCATAACAAAGGGAAGGGAGCGACTAATAAAATAAGTGTCGTAGTAGTCGTCATCGATCTCCTCTACCCAATACGTGTTCATCAAAAATATCTTGGCATCGTAAAGGTTCCAACTCAACCACATCCCGTCAGAACGTACGGCATTGTCAGACGAGCCGGGCCGGATGGTGCTATCTCCTAACTGGTGACTCTCAAAACAGGAGTCGCACTTAATTTGCAGCCAGAACTCGTCGCGCTCCAATGATTTCCATTGATCGTAGAGCTTTTCGCACATGGATTCAAAAATTTCCTTCCGGGAAATCCAATCGTTTGACATCTTTCACACCCGAGCCAATTCCGGGTTCGATCTGAAGGCTTCGGATTCCACTTCGGAAAGATTACTTCCGAAGGCTTCCATTTCTCGATCAATCCAGCGCATTTGTGAGCATGTTTCTGTCTTCCAAGGAATGTCAACGAATTGACGCAAATGTCGAGCGCAATATTGTCTCACGTCGTATTCCACCCGCTGCACGAAAGCGCCGTTGAGCAAAACCCGACCTCGCCGTGCGTCCAATCGTACTTGCGATTGTAGCCGACGCTGGTAATCACTTTGCGCGGAAAGCATTTCGCTCCCTGGAACTTCTTGCCCGGGAGATTTCTTGTAGCCAGCAGAAGATTGGGATGGCACTTCGCAAGCGCAATCAGCTCGAATGCCCCAAGCGGCCGCATGATTTCCCTTAGCAGGTCGTAGGGAAGGTCAAAAATATCCTTTTTGTGCTGAGTATTTTTCAGGAGAATCTCAGCTTCCCGGCTGTTAAAAGTTTCGTAGTCGATGATAGTGGTGCCCTGGGAGCGGTAGACAACCAGCCAATCCTTGTCCGGCCAATCCATGACTTGTTTGCGCAGAGTATCGTGCGAATTGGCCGTCTCGAGCAGGCTGCGGGCATCCAACGGCCCGAAAACCTCGTGCATCAGATTGACGGGCAGATCGAGCAGTCCCTTCTCAACGCTAGGCTGACGGCCCGAGATCCATCGCTTCAAGCTTGTCCAAGAATTCTTGATCCATTCGTGCAGACGTTCCTGAAAAATAGAATATAGTGAAATACCGTGAAGCGAACACGAAATACTGAAAACTAACTTTTTCAGCACTTTACCGAAAAGCTTGGAGCCATGATCTAGCAACCAAATAAGTGCTGATAGAAGCTTCGATTAAATATTATATGCTGAAAAGTTAAAAGAGATGCCGAAGCCGATGAATTATTCGATTCTTGAGAGATTGGGCGTTTTTTTTCAATAAAATATTTATCAACAATGTTCAACAAAATGAGAAGGCATAACAGGTCAGTAAAAACGATGAAGATTCAGAACTTGAGCATGCATAGAAAAACGGAGGGTACGCATCAACATCTCATCGCATCCCCACTGCAGTACAAATTCGGTACCTTCATTATGACGTGTTACTTTATGTGTATATCCAGGGCCTGTAGTTCTCGCGGCGACCTTGAAATAGTGCTCAATCTCCGTAACCATGTCAATCGCAACTGAGAATCTATCGCGCTTCCTCGCGATCCACTGATCGTAGAGCTCTTGGAACAAGGCTTGGAGCTGCGTAGAGACATTCTTTCCATCAGCGTACAGCCGGCATTCAGCGAATCGAATTTCCATTCCGGAATGTAGCTCAACCATTCCACGGGCAACGCCCGGATTTCCAGCGACCGGACATCTTTCAGCACCCGAGGGAGTTCCGGATTCGAATTGAAAGCTGTATCATGCCAATACGGCAAGAAAACATGCGACGGCTTCCATTTGTTGATCAATCCTGCGCATATGCCGGCGTCTTGTCGTTTGCCTTGGAAGATCAGTTCGCCGACATGCATTCCCGGAGCACTATTCGTCAGCATGGAATCCTTGAACTTTCGCACATAGGCTCCCTCACACAAAATCTCGGCTTCCCGGTGAGTCCAAGCTGCGTCGGGACAAGCGGAGAAAACGACCTTCTCCGGAAGGAATTCCACCGTGTCAAATCGCTTGTTCTTCAGGTTTCTGGTGGCCCGCAGAAGTTGGGGATGGCATCTGGCGACGGAAAGCTGGCCGGCCACAGAAAGCCGGCCCATGATCGGCCAGAGCAGCTCGTAGGGAAGGTGAAAAATATTGGCCGAGGTTTCCTAGCAGCTGAGATGTTGTCCCGCTTGTAGTCTGCGTTTGCCAGTAGAATTTTCGCCTCCCGGTAGCCAAAAACCTCGTAGTCGACGATGGTTCCCTCATACGAATGGTAAACGAGCTGCCATTTCTTGCCGGGCCACAGAGTCACGTGTTTGTGCAGAATTTCATGCGAATTGGCCGTCTCGAGCAGGTTACGAGCATCCAGCGGCCCGAACACCTCGTGCATCAAATTGACGGGCAGATCGAGTAGACCCTTCTCAACGATGGGTTCACTGCCGTCGATATCCATCGCTGCAAACATGGCGAAGAATTGTTGCTCCATTCGTGCAGACGTGCCTGAAAAAGATAAATTTAGTGACGCGAGTGGCTACAAGGAGAAAGGAATATTAGGTTTTTTTTTCTTTCTTGGGGAACCTTCTTTTCTTAGGATCTCATTATTCGAATATAAATAGTGAAAGTGTTTCCAAAAGGTTTTTTACTTTTCCTAGACGTGAAAATTTTACAAATTCTGATTTTAAAAAATGCAAAAATAGCGACTTTTCGACCAAAAATTTGACCATTTTTGACCAAATTTCAATAATTAATAGCTCGCGAAAGCCGCAAATTTGCTAGGCGCCGTGAAAATTTTCATAATCTCTGCGTGAAAATTCCCGGCGGTTTGCCATGGCTGCGAGCTGCAAAGCGGATCCCAATACCTCGTGCCGCAGATTGAGCGGCAGACCGAACGCGGAAGCTTGTCCAAGTACTGTTGCTCCATCCCTGCGAGACGTGCCTGAAAATAAAATTGGGGCGAATGGCTGAACGCAAAGCGAACAGCAGAACGAAAATCGCGCTGCACGCTGCGCGGTGATCACAGCGCGTTTGCTCATAAAAATCTTAACCTGGAACGCTGCGCATCTCTAATTCAACTGACAAACTTGGCGCGAGTAACAAGGTTAGTCCGCGCGCAGCTACAATTTTCCGGAAACGAAACGCGGTTCTTTCGCATTATCGGGGGGGGGCTTTCGGGGAGGAATCCACCTTTTCTTAGGATCTAATTTTTTCAATATGAATAGTGAAAGTGTTTCTAAATAGTTTTTATTTAAAGCACTTTGTATTAACTTACTAGGCATTTCTAGAGTTATGCAAAAAAGTTCTTTTCAACGATTTCGTTTGAAACAACGTTTTCAACGAAATATTTATCAACAATGTTAACAAAAGAAAGCAACAAAGGTAAGTCTTGCGAATCAACCGCGGTATGTATGCATATAATAACCTGCCATATCTGCTTGACGGATTACCGATGCGAATACGTCAAGTCCCCATTTCAGAGCCATGCGGCCACGTCCGTCTACTCGGTGCGTTCCTCCGTCATGTAAGCCGCCGACTTCATAAGTGCCGATAATAGCTGGGGCGACGTACATTTGCAAACAGATGCGAGTCCGCTCTCCTGAGACATATTGATCGTAGAGCTTCTGGAACATGGCTTGGAACTGTGGGGTGGGGTCCTTTCCCTTGGCGTCCAACGTGAACTCCAACTTGGCAAATTTCCACTCTGGAATGTAGCTCAACCATTCAACCGTCAAGCTCGGCAGTTTTAGAATGTAGACCTCTTTTAGCTCGCGAGCCAGATCCGCAGTCGTGTCGAAAGCTTCTGCCTTCCACGTCGGAAAGACGACCTGTTTGGGCCTCCATTTTTCGATCAATCCGCCACACCAGTAAGCGTCTCTCCATTGACCACGAAATACGAGTGTATGCACACGCATATCCGGCGCAAGTTTTGTCGGCACGAGGCACTCAAGTTTTTCTACAAAGGCACCGGTCAACAATATCTCCGCCTGCAGTTGCGTCAAAATTTTTCGCGGTCTACCGGCGAAACTGGCTTCACGCCGCGTAAATTTGACGAGGTAGAATCGCTTGTTCTTCAGGTGCTTGGTGGCCCGTAGGAGATTGGGATGGCAGTTTGCGACTGACAACAGATGCTTGTCCTCAAGCGGCTGTAAGATTTGCCACAGCAGCTCGTAGGGAAGGTCGCAGATCTTGACCGAATTTTCCTCGAAGTAGCCCAAGTTGCCAAGCAGAACGATGGCGTCTTTGCGGTCAAACGTTTCGTAGTCGATGATAGCCTCGTCGGTCGATAGATGAACGATTTCCCAACGTTTTCCGGCCAATCCATGACGTGTTTGCGCAGAGTATCGTGCGAGTTGGCCGTCTCGAGCAGGCTACGAGCGTCCAGCGGTCCGAACACCTCGTGCACCAGATTGACGGGCAGATCGAGTAGTCCCTTCTCGGCTTCAACTTTGCGGCGCTTGGCGCTTGGCAACTGTGGCTTTTTGCAACGAACGCCAGTCATTTTTTCCTGAAAAAATGGCGATAATTTTGTAGATTAAGGCAAAATTAGCTCCCAATTAATCTCTATCCTAACCCAACCAACTAAACGAATCTAGCTCTTGATAGAGGAAGGTTTGGCTATTTGCTTAAAAAGACGCCGTTTTCGTTTCAAACATCCAAATCGAAGATTCGTCAAGAACTCAAAACTTTCTCTCACTTTTTCTTACAAAACTTTTACTGAAAAAGCTCAACAGCTATCTAACAATCAAATAAGCACTGATAGAAGCGTAGATTAAAACTTTTCGACCTCTAAATCTTCGCTTTTTGTACGCAGACATTTTAATCCATTTATTAGCAACTTTCAACGTAATAAGCAATAACAAATATCGAGTTTTCTAAGGCACAAAACCTAACAAATTATCTGAGAATCAACGAACTAAATCAGAGAGTGCTGTGCGTCAGCAAAATAGCAAAATAACAAGCGAAATTGCAACGGAGAAATCGATGAAAATAACATTGTAAATGGCGGGGAAATGACAACATATTCGAGGTGTTCAGCTGATGTCGCTTTGGTACTGCTTCATCGTCTCGAGATCTTCGGACAACCTCGTTGTCAGCTTGGAGAGCAGCTGAAAAAAGGGTATAAATAGCGACAATTTGTAAAAATTTTTAATCCGTAGAAACTTGTATAGTAGTCAAAAAAATTCGAACTAATCGCACAGAATCTCAATAACTGCACATTTTAAATTGGCTCAAAGTTTCGGGGGTGGTTCTTGTGCATTATAGGGGGGGGGGCTAAATTTTATTCTAGAAATCCAGAAATGCCTAGTCAGATAATATCGAGGATTTTTAATAGTTCTTTACTAAAATTTAACTATATTCTAAAGTAGAAAGGCACAAAAAAGTCAAGATTTGTAGGCAATACCTATGTCGAAAATCGGCATTTTGATCGAAAATCGCACCTTTTGTTTTTTAATCAAATGTGTAAAGTTTTGGGTTTGGGGAATAGCGTGAAGCAGTTTAGAAACACTCGCGATATTCAGATTAGAAAAATCAATCCTTAGAAAAAAGTTGACCTCCCCCGATAATGCAAAAGAACCCTAATTGGGATAACAAAAATCGAGAATTTCCACTTTTAAAATAACAGTTTTAATCAATAAAAACACAAAATTATTCGGTACCTCGACGGTGCCGTATCCTGTACCGAGGCGTAGCGGGGTGGGCGTGCGTCCGCCATGGATCGGCGACGGCTGCAAGATACACGGCAGGCGGATCTCTTCCTGAAAATACAAGACGAAATCAAAAAGACGAATTTCAGCGTACCTCCAAGATCCCGAACGCGTGCCGCTTGACAAAGTTCTTGATGTCGGTGATGAGCGTCTTTTCCTGTTCGTTGCACACCAGCACCCGGTAGCCGTACGCGCTTTCCACGATCAGCAGGTCCTGGAAAACGAATTAAAACTAAGTCAGAAAATTCAAGGGATTGGTAAGGCAAAGCTATAAGATATCCGCGGAGTTTTGGCACGGCCGCCAGACGCAACGCGCGTGAAAATCGATTACGTAATCCAAAAAAGCCGGCCTACTCGATTACGCAATAGAATCGCAAGCGCAGCGTCGCGTCGCGTGCTGCGGTAGTAATTTAACCAGATTTCAAGTGCAAAACAAGGAGAACAAATATTTAAATGTTTTTTATTTGAAACTGGCCAAAATATCGATATCTTTACGCGTTTTCATAAAAAAATTTGTAACGTTTTTGCGGTTAGGAAAAGCAAAAACAGATTAGAAAAACGTCTTCAATTTTTAGTAGAAAAATTGGGCCAATAGAAAAAAGTTGCTCCCCCGTTAATGCGAAAGAAAAAAACGGTTCCATTGATTGCTGTATATGCAGTAATCGATTACGCAATGGAAAAGCTGCGGACGCGTTGGGTGCCGCTGTAGCACGTATATACGCAACGAATCCATAGCCATCACTTGCCAATCCCCTTAAATCCTTTCTACCTTTTCGCCGTGGAGGTTGAGCTGCGGCTGCGGGTCCCAGAAATTCGGCTCATTATTGCGGATGCAGAAGCGGAAGGCGCGCTAGAAAAGCCCGTCGTATCAACTATAAAAACTCCGAATTACCGTAATCTCGCCGGTGGCCAGGCGTTGGCTGAGGCGCCACGTGGGGTCGAGGTTGCGGCGCGGCTGCCAGTCGATCAGCTAAAAAGGTGTAAAAATCATGAATTTTGGGAAATAGAAGCTTTTAATAGCGTAACCGATCACCGAAACTGGAATTTTAATAACCTGATTTATTTTAACGAAAAGCAAAATTTCCTCTACGTAAAAAAAAACGTTTAAAAACATATAAAATCGTAAAGAAAATTTAATTTTGGAATTTCCCTGTTTTAAACGCGTAATCGGCCTGCAAAAAAGAACCGTAATTTCATGGCATAATTTATTAAAAAGCTTTTCTAACGTAAATATGATGGGAAATCAGCGATAAAACGTTTTTAAAGTTTTCACCGTGGATGCGAATCAATTACGCCATTAAATTGTATATTTTCACCTTTTCGCAAACAGCCACCAGTCCAATGTCGAGCGGATCGGAGCGGCCGACGCGCTTCGTCCGGACGGCGAAGAACGAGACCTCATCACCAACGACGGCGCCGTCTGGGAGGAATCTGAAAAATGAGCCATTAAAGGTTGCATAAAAGTCCCAGTTTTCCCCAATGAACTCTGCCAGCCCGTCTTTTAGCTTTCCCAAATGAGCTGCTAGCCTGGGCAAGAATTTCCTCAAGAACTCCGCTAGTATGCCCGATTCGAAAGTTCTGCCATATTCCACAATGGTCTCTGCAAGCCTGCCAGCCATTTCCCCAAATGAAGCATGCAGGCTTCTCACGAATTTCCACAAAAATAGCTGCTTGTACGCCCATTTCAGGGAGTACGTCATTCATTCAAAAAAAACTGCTAGCCTACCAATTTTAACCGATTTTTCTCAAATTAACTTTCTCGCCCGCCATTTAACTCTGCTAGCTTATTGAAGCCCGCCCGAATCTTCCCCAACATCCCTGCTAGCTGGCGCAAGAATTTCCCCAAATTTCTCCGCTAGCTAGCCCACTTCAAAACGTACTGCCTATCGATGAGTGCAGCTCCGGGCCATCCTCCCTTCGGCATACATGGCCATACGATGGCTTCATCCTGCTTCTTGGCCACGATTAGCCCCTTGATCGAGAGCTTCTGATCGTCTATTGGCTGATAGCACATCCGCTCCTGGTGCGCGTAGAAGCCAGAATCGTGGCGCCGCTTCTTCTGGAAAATAAAAAATATAAGCACGAAGATTACAAAAATTAATTAAAGCGGCAGCGCTTTTCTGAAGTAAAAAGATAGAAATGCAAAAATTGCAAAAATAATAAAGTATGTAAAACCCCGAATTGTGGAGTCGCTTATCTTTAAAAAACCAAAAAATTAGACATAAAAATGCAAAATTAATTTTCATCTTAATAAAAGCGAAATCTCGAAATAAAATAATTAAAATAAACCTCATCATTCAGCTCGGATTTAACCAGGGAAGCCGAATTTTGCCAGATTTCCAGGATGCCGTCAGCCTTTCGCGTCAGGATCCATTCGAGGACTATCTAAAAAAGAAAATTGTTGAGGCATGCTAGCAGGGATCCTTTGGGAAAAGTTGGTACCCTCAAAACCGTGGGGAAAGGCTAGCAGGGAACTTTGAGGCAAAATAAAAAAATAACAGCCCAAAAAAGAAAAAACAGAGGAAAAGGTAAGCTAGAATAGACTATTTCGGAAAATAGAGAGGGCAAACTAGCGGAAACCTTGAGGAATTGAGACTAGCCACGAAAACTTTCAAAAACCATTCGAGTCAACTGGCGGGGGTAATTTGGGAAAGAAGATCAAGACCATCAAGGCAAGCTAGCAAAGAAAGAAACTGTGCAAACCACAAAGAAAATCAGCGCAAAAGGCAAGCTAGCAGAGACTATTTCGCAAAATAGAGGCAAACTAGCAGAGAACTTTTAGGAAAAGGGCAAACTAGCGGAGATTGTTTAGGAGTCAAACAAAAACCCACCATTTTCGGCTTCTGCTCCCAAAACTCGAATGGGACGTGATTGGGATGAATGCGGCGATCCGGATGCTTCATCCAACGTCGAATCTCCCTCGGATGTCCCCCGCTTCTACCATTTCTCGGTCGAGAAAAGATGGCTTGATCCAGACGCAGCGATCGTATTTGTCGTCCTCATCCATCGATTGGTCCAGATATTCCAGGGGTTCACCCTCGTCGTCATCATCATACGCCACGCGCACCTGCTCCGAAATCTGAAAATAGGGCTTTTAATAGCAAAAAAAAAAAACACAATTTACGTTAAACTTTTTAGCAATTTCTCATTTAATTCCTTTTTCCGATTGTTTGAGTCAATTCAATTGATTTTTCATTCAATAAGCTTTTAAATTCGATTAAAAAGGTAAGTTGAAATTTCACAAAAAAGTTCCTTCGCATTATCGGGGGAACCAACTTTATTCTACGGGCCCAATTTTACTAATCAAAATCGCTGAAGTGTTTCTAAACTGCTTTTTACTAATGCTAAACGTCAAAACATTACAAATCTTTATGGAAAAATACCAAAACCATCGATTTTTCTTCAGAATAAAAATGCGCTGGATTTCTGGACGATTCGAATTATAGGAAAAAAAAAATTTGGTTCTGAGTTTATAGGAACAAATTTTGTCCCCCCCCGATAATGCCAAAGAACCGAATAAATTTTACATTCGAGAAATGAGTTCAAATTTCTCAAAAAAAAACCTACTAAAATGCGGTGTTCGCCCGGCTTGATCGGGTCGAGGCGCCGGGCCTTCAGGTAGCGGCTCCGGAATTCGGGAAGAATCGACTGAAAAAATAAATATAAATGAAATATAATTGCATTTCCGTTTTTCAATTTAAAACTTTTAGAAAATTCTCACCACTTTAGTCTCGCCCAGCTCCGAGTTGTCGTAGATGCAGCCGACGAGCAGGGCGTACGGGTTCGGATTTTCGACTGGGAACGCCTGCTCTCCATCGAATACCGTATTGACGTCGATCATCACCCCGAAATCCATACCTTCGCCCTAAAAATATCATATTATATTGGCCAGCGGAATTACCACAGCATAACAGCGCAAATCGAAGTCGTTGACGTATCGAGCTTTGTAGATGACCTCCTGCAAAAATCCTTTCAAAATAAAATATCATAACCGTTTTTTTATGGTTCTGGATATTCCTAGTTTGGTAATATCAATAATTTTTAATGGTTCTTCATAAAATTTAGCCAGATTTAGAGCTGAAACACAAAGCAAGAAAGTCAGAAAAAATTTAAACTTTGAGTTTTTGGCCAAAATTCGGTACTGAGCTTTTAGCAGGGGGGGGACTAATCTATCTCAGTAATCCCGAAAACAACCAAATCTAAATAATTTAATGGCGTTTTCCACAGTTTTTAGTTGTGAACATCTTAATCATCTTCAAAATTTCGAAATTTTAAGATATATAATATAACTTTCTAGCCTAAAAATTATAAAAATACATTATATATTACCCAGAGGTAAAAATAACAGACCAGCCCCAAAAAATCTGCCATTTCCTTTAAAATTTTAATTTTTAGCAGTCACAAAAATTTTACATTTTTCCTGCCGAGGAATAGTGAAATTTAGGGTCAAAACCTTCCTCCACTTTTGATATACAAAAATTGATTATACCTTGCACATAAGTCGCCGAAAGAATGCGGGTCTGTCCTTCTTTCGCGCCTCATTCCAGCGCTCGTTAGCGAGCAGTCGAAATTCCAAAGGTGACGGCGGCGTGAACTCGTACTAAAAATAGCTTTATAAAGTCTAGAAACTCGAAAAACCTTCATAAAATCGACGGCCGCTCGTTGCTGATCAGCGGCTAGTGCGATGTCGAAGGCCTTCCATGTGAACCCCGAATTTGGAGCCGACTTCGTGAAGGGCGGCCGCGGCATCGTGTATTCGCTAAAAAAAAGACATAAATTAGGTATCGGTTGCCAAAAACGCCTACCAAATGAGGGTGCAATCGTAGGCGACGAAGGGCGTGTAGCTGCCGGGTTGCGCCTGGACACGGCCGACATCCGGGGACCAGCAGTTCTGCGGGTCGGCCACGTCATGCTCAAGAAGGTCGGCTTTCCGGGCAAACGTGAGGCGGGAGCGCAGCTGCAATACGAAAAATTGAATATTTTAGGGCTTTGAACAACTACCGATGGCACGCGCTGTCCGTTGATGCATTTGGTCGCCAGAGGTTGGCCGACTTCCTTTGGGTACTTGGTGTTGAGGATGCCGCTCTCTTCCACCGTCCACTCGGCCGTCACGTAGAAGCGGCCAACCTGGAAAATGAAAGGTACTGGGCTGTTAGCGGGGGGATTTTAGCGGTGGACCTACATTTCCCGAAATTCTATGAAAAACAACGAAAAATCCAAAATTTTCGAGCTGGAAACGTTGAACATACTTTTTATAAATTTATCGCGATCAAAAACTACTAAAAACACTCTAAAATACTTTTATATCTTATCAACAAGTAAAAAAAACAACAAAACCATACATATTAAATGACCCTTTTAGTGAATATAAAGCCATTTTTCCGGGTAAAAACACCTCAAAAACGTACCGTATCCACGCCGACGAGCTCGTGCGCCCTGACGATCTGCAGGCGCGGCAGGTTGGCGAGGAGCGGGCGGTCTTCGTCTTGTCGTGGCTGTAGTCGGTGAGGCAGACCATCAGCCCGTCCAGCGAGGTTGATCCGAGCGCTAGCATCGTGCCTGAAAAATGAGTTAATTTCTCGGAATACTAATTGCTTCTCTATGCTGAATTTGCAAATTTGAAGGCGTCAGCGTATCAATTTTCGAGCACAAAAGTTCTGAACGTTTCCGCAGCTTTTTTACTCATTTCGAACGTCCCGAAAACCAGTCGGGCGCTAATATCAACGGATAAAACGATGCATCTTTTTACTTTACCAGAGGAATTTTCCTAAAACGCAAATTTCAGTAGCAAAAAAAAAGTCTTTAACGCTTGTGCAGCCCATTTTCAGTCATTTCCAACTTCTAAAAACACCGTCGGCATCCAAAATCCACGAGGTTTTAGAGGTAAAAAGCCCCAAATCTCCGAAAAGAAGAAATTTTCCAATGGCAAAAGTTTCTAGCGTTTCCGCTGCATCTTTTGACCATTTTGAACCTCCAGGAAATTGTCAAAAGCGACGCAAATATTGACGCTACGATTTTAAAGGACGTGAAGTCAAGCAAAGCTACCCACCATAATTCGCCGGCCACAATCGTTCGTTCTTTGTCGGGCTCTTTTGCATCGGCTGCTCCCAGGCCATCAGCTTATCCTGTCCTAAATAATCAAATTTTGGGTTCTTGCCGTTTAATCGGGGGAAGCTAATTTTTTATTTTCCGCCTCTACCCACCAGTTACTAATATTTCGGTAACAAAAAAGTTTTTAACGTTTGTGCAGCTCATTTTCAGTCATTTCCAACTTCTAGAAAAACCGCCGGCCACCCAAAACCCACGAGGATTTCGGGGTGCAGGTATTAATAAGCCCCGAATCTCGGAAAAGAAGAAATTTTCGAATGGCAAAAGTTTCTAGCGTTTCCGCTGTTTTTTTTTCATTTACAACCCCCAGGAAATTGTCAAAAAGCAACGCAAATCTGACGCGACGCTCTTAACGTGACGGGAAGTCAAGCAAAGCTACCCACCATAATTCGCTGGCCACAGTCGTTCGTTCTTTGTCGGGCTCTTCTGCCTCGCTTGTTCCCAGCTGGGCAACATTCGCGGGCAGCGCGTAACGCGATAGGAACGGTTCTGGAAAAACCAAATAGGCAGATCGTTTTTAGGAGCAAAATACTTGAAAAATTGAAAATTTTGCACTTTGGGTAATTTTATGCGTTTTTTTTCCAAAAAGTTACCGTATTTCCTCTAATATAACCCCCTCCCTCCCTCAAAAATTTTTTTGAACTTGCCTCCAAGAAGTAAAAAATGCCAAAAACGTTTTTGTTTAAGCTTCATATTGCGTTGCTGAGTAGTTGCGAGCAGTTTGAACTGCTAGAAATCGTTGTAATTGCTCAAAATCACGAAAAATATTTCCCTCCCTCTAATACAAGCCCCTCCCTTGGGGTGATTGCAAAAATCAAATCCCCGGGGTTATATAAGAGGAAATACGGTATACTTTGTCGAAAAATTTAAGAATTTCGATCAGCTTCTCTCATCTAAAAACTGCATAAAATGTTATAAGAATGCTATCAAAAAGTGCGTACAGAATTAGTGGAAAAATCTCCAAAAATAACAAGTCCCCCCGCCAAACGAAGAACCCCAATTTGTTCGTTTCTTGATGAAAAAAAGCAAAGTTTTTGGATATACTGCGTAAAGCTGCCAACAACTCGATATCCTGCATGTTCATTTGCCAACTTTTTATTTCAACACTTTGCGACAACCCAAAAGTGACAACATGAAAAGTGAGAAAACGGGCTGAAAGCGTTTGTGAAATGGTGGGATGAAAAGGATCCACAAGCCAATAACAAGTTTAACAAATGTAATAATTATGTACTTTTAGAGATCGGCAATCAGCCAGAAACCGTATTTTCAAGGGGATAAGTGAAGCTCGTGGAAAGTGACAACGATAAAAGTGAAAAGATACGTCTAAAGAATCAACTTTACAAATCGATAACCTTTTTCTTGGCCAAAGATGAGGTTATGTCATCGAGGGTTCGCTTCCGCTTCGTTCCGCTGGCCGTGGAGCCGGTCGATTCCGCTTCAGAAATGGCCGACGAGGCGGAGGTTGAGGCTTGCGATGACGGGGATGGCAGCTCAATCGATAGCGGAGCGTCAGAAAACTGAAAAAAATTTTATAGGTTTTTTCGTGTCAAACCTCTTGAGTGGAGAAATGGCTGGTAGAAGGACTCGGCGCCGCGGTTGATTGGTCATCACCGCTGTCGGAAGTGTCGGTCGCCTGGCTCTCCGGGCGGGCGAGCGCCTAAAACGAAATATAAACGATTTTTATGGCCCTATTAGCCGTTTATCACAATGAAAACATCCTCTTAAAAACGTTAAATTCGTAGGAAAACGGTGATTTTCGGCGCAGACTGCAGAAAAATGACTAGCAAAAGCAAAGAACAATCTCTAAGGCTAAAAAGAGTCTTTTCAAAGGGTTTTTCGTGGCAACAAAAAGGCTAAATTCCTTTCAAACTCTTAAAATGCCACAAAATGGGGAAAAACAAAAGTTGCTGGCTATTTAAAATCTTAATAAACTCGGTATCATCCCAGATCACAGGTCAGGTCCACAGTTTAATTTCGAGAAAGTGTAAATAGATCATAATACAGAAATTATTTGCAAGCCGGAACCGCTAGAAACTAGATCTGTCCGTTTTAATAAGGTGCCAGCAACTTTTGGTTCATCCCACATTTTGTGGCATTTTTAAGAGTTTGAAAGGAATTTAGCTCTTTTTAAACCAAAAGCCCTTTTTTAAAAGACTCTTTTTAGCCTTAGAGAATTTAGCCCTTTTTGCCTCAATCTTATTGTTAAGATCGTAAAATAAGCCATCGGATATTTACTGAGATGAACCCTTGTAGGCAAAACTTCAAAAAAATTTGCCTGCGGCGCTTTGTAACGGCACTAGAAACTAGAGTGCGGCTTATTCAAATCAAATCGGGACTCAAACCGGTTTGATTTGAATAAGGGCGGTTTGAATAAGAAACTGCTTTCAAATCAAACCGGTTTGGTTTGAATAAGGATCCGTTATTCAAACCAAACCGACCAGGTTTGAGTTGGTTTGAATTGGTTTGAACAACAGGCAAATCAAGCATGTTAATCGATCTGATGGATGCTAATCGGCTAAGATTTCAAGGCATCCCTTCTAAAACCTAGCGTGACCATTATAATGATGAAATTGGTTGTGTTTACAGGGTTGACACACTTTTTCAACCATAGGCTTGGCATTCACGACCGTTCACAAGCATCCTAATGGTCGTGATAACTTGGGCAGGGTGCCAGAAAAAAACGTCTCGAAATGGTCCGCCAACCCCAAAAACCTGGCAGAAATGCTGCCGAACGATCCTAAAGTGAATCACCAATAGATTGGTGCCAAAACGCTAAAAACAGGACAGAAAACAGACTGTTTTGGAGACTGGTTCTTATTCAAACCTTGTTCAAATTATTCAAACCGGTTTGGTTTGGTTTGAGTTGGGAACCCTTATTCAAACCGGGTTTGGTTTGAATAAGGATCCCGTATTCAAATCAAACCGGTTTGATTTGAATAAGAAATCTTATTAAAACCCTCGGTTTGAATAAGCCGCACTCTACTAAAACCATGGCGGGGGGCAATGGAAAACGGATTTGGGGTGGGGGAACCCCCCGGGGATGCGAACCACTAGGCCAACGGGGAGATCCCTGTCTCTGACCCCCCCCCCTGGGACTGGGGCCGCCGGGGAGGGTGGCCCCCGTTGGGAAGGTTTAAAGTTAAAATATCTCAGAAAACCACATAATTTTTTTACCCGGCAAGGTTTCCCACCAAACGGACATCATTAACCCTTGTTTTGGCCGCAATTTAGCTTTTAAACTTAAAAATTAAATATAAATTTTTTAAAAGCCTATTTTGGAAAAAACTCTTCTTGGTCGAGATTATCATTCACCCAATAAGTGTGCAAAATTTCAGCCCAAACGGATGGTGGGAAGGCACTTTTTGACGACTACAAAGGTTTTGCGGACAAACATACAGACATCCAAACGCAGACCCCCCTCGAAACGCAATTTAAATCGGCTGTTAAAATTCGAAATTTCACTTTTTTTTAAATTTTAAAAGCTTATAGTATGCAAAAAGTGTCGCCGGTTCCGATGGTGTATTCAGTTTTGCGATCTGATGCTGCTTCTTTTTTAAATCCGGAAAAGGGCCCCAAAAGAGTCGTATGGGGGGACCCAAATTGGGCTACGCCCGCTAACCCCGATTTTTTACCTTTTTGAGATCATAAACCTTGCATAAAAATTTGGTGCTAATGCAGTTAGGGGGGGGGGAGTCCGAAATTGGTAGTAAGGGAGCTTACAAGGAGACGTTTTTGAGTGTCGTCGGGACTTTGGCACGGGACCAAGCCTATCTTGTGCAGAATTTTACGCTGATTCCGAATATGTTAACCGTTTTTGCGGAATAGCCATTTCTCGAAAGTTCTCCAAAATTATGGAAAATTAAGATTTAAACCTCAAAACAGCCCAAAATCTACTACTTTCAATAGTCATAAAAGGCTTCAAAACAGGTTTTAGACAAAACCAGATAGTGCATCTTGTTCAAAAAAAATTTTCTATAAAATAAGCCATTTAACTCAAAAATGCTAGAATTTTGAAAATTTTTGTAAAATTATGGACCTCCCAATTTATCAAATTTTTCCAACTTTTCAATGATTTTGAAAAAGATGGTACATTTTATAGAGAATTTTTTTCTGAACAAGATGCACTATCTGGTTTTGTCTAAAACCTATTTGAAGCCTTTTATGACTATTGAAAGTAGTAGATTTTGGGCTGTTTTGAGGTTTAAATCGTTCATAACTTTCGAGAAATGGCTATTCCGCAAAAACGGTTAACATATTCGGAATCAGCGTAAAATTCTGCACAAGATAGGCTTGGTCCCGTGCCAAAGTCCCGACGACTCAAAACGTCTCCTTGTTAGACTTCGTTTGTATGAAGCTAAGTCTAGGCTTAGGCTTGGCTTAGCTTTTCCAGAGGCTTCGAGTTTAAAAAACGGCATTTGGAGCGACTTGTAGTCAAAATCGGGACTGCCCCCCCCCCGCCCCAAGTGCATTAGCACCAAAAATTTTTATGTAAGTACGATGCCTATTTAGGCTTATAACGAGACTTTTCCTCCCCCGCTAAGGATCTAATAGTACAGCCATTTTGCAGTTTTGATTTTTGAGGATTTTTCCCGGTGCAAAAGAGCAGAAGTTTTAAGTTTAAAAAGCTGACCATGATAGTGGAATCCGAAGCGAGTGCGGCCAGCGCAGGATTGTTGACGAGAAAAGCGTCGAACCAGGCGGCCGGCGCCTCACCGTTGGCCCTCAACCGCAGCTGTGTGGCCAGCTAAAAATGCCAGGTTTTCAGAAACAAGCTGTTTTTACCATCTGAACGATGATATTCTGCACGGCGTCGGCCAAAGCTGGGGCTGGATTTTTGGTCGCTTCGGCAGCTGGGGCCTCGACTTTACGCGCGGCTTGCTGTCGACGTTTGGGCGCCGGTCCGGAAGCGCGTTGACTAGGCGGACGTTCGACAGCGAAGGCTCCTAAAATTTGGCATTAAAATGATTTCGCTGCCGGATCGCAAAAATTCGTGAAAATTCATATTTTCTACTAAAGTTGTTCGAGGTTTAAATTATGGAATAGTAAAAACTGTTTAGAAACACTTTTATTTATTAGACAAAAATCTGGGTCGCCCCGATCATGCGAAAGAACCCAAGAGATTTTTCGAAAACGCTTTTTTAGAAGATGATCTGCGAGAGTGAAACTTGTCAAAAATGTGCAAAAATTTCCATTAATAAATTACTTTTTAGTTTTGCGCGGCGATTTTAAAGATTCCACAATAGGCAATACTCAAAATCTTACCCGGCTCCAAATCCACAGTCGCAATGACGTTGGCGGGGCCCGGCTGGCCGGTCTTGGACATCGAATAGATGTGCATATTCAGCTGCTTCTTGTCGGGGAATGCCCAATTGCAGCAGCTGCACGTGAACACTTGCTCAATTTGATGCCGTTGCGACATGTGGGAGCGCAAGTGTTCGTCGACGGGAATCGGGGCATCGCAGAGACGACAGTGACGATTCGAAGAGTGGAAGTTGACGCGGTGGCGGTTGAGGCTGGAGATGTGGCAGAAGCTCTTGCGGCACGCACCGCACGTGAATTCACCCTTCAGATCCGGGCGCTTCAGCTCGACGGTGCCGGGGAGGGCATGGCTGGCCTGAAAAGTGGGGAATTAATAAGCCCAAAATCACCAACAATTTTCTCTATAAAGTTGTTTTTGATGCGAAATCGGTATATCCTTATTTTTAATAGCAAAACTATTAATTGAATCCCAAAATCATGCTTTTATCAAGCAAAAACAACATATTTAGCTGCTTATAAATTGTAAAATAGGCCCAAAATAGCTCTAAAACCTTTTGCGTCATTTTTGCAAAACGAAAAAGAGATTTGTAGACAGATTACAGATGTTTTTCGGCGAAAATTCGGAATCAGGCTCAAAATAATAGAAAATTTGTTGCAGGATAATTTTGACGGGAAATTGAGATCGGCTTATTCTTAATCGAAAAATATTACTTCACCGGTAAAACAATACTTTTCAAAGCAAGAAAAGCTTTCAGTGTGCGAAAATCGCAATTAAAACGAGAAAATTCCTACAAAAAGTTATTTCTAGGCAGGTTTTTGACGCGAAACCGAAATAGACATATCCTCGACGGCAAAAGAGTCATTTAGCCGTAAAATTCACCAAAATCAGATTTTTACAAAGCAAAAACAAGCTAACAAAACCGCACCTCAAGTCGAAAAGCAGACTTCGTGCTTTTCGGCGCAAATCCCGTTCCGAGGTGGTTTAGTTTACCTGGAAATTGCGAGAGTTAGACCGAGAGTCGCGACCAGGGTTGGTCACGCTGGATCCTAATCGGATCCGGTCCGGTCCGGGGGTCGGTCCGGTCCGTGGCGGACCGAGGGGTTTTGATTTGCAAGGAGAAACGGAAATGCAACATGCAAATTCGGATTGCAAAAGAGTGGCGTACGAAAAAATGACGAAATTTCGTGATTTTGAAAAAGATGGTACGGTGTCTTAGAGCGCGCACGGGGGTGGGGACGGGCATGGCCTAGTGGTCTAAGGCGGCGGCAGGCGCGGGGTGCTGGTTCGATTCCTCCCCTCGCCTAAAGACGCGACACCGTTTTGCTTTTTTTGCAAAAGTTTCTACAAAGCAACGACAATAAATCTTTAGCGAATTCCAGGTAGAAAATTGGGCAGATGGGACGGTCCCGAGGCCGTAACCAGAAAAATAATTTTGATTTTTGCTTCAAAACGTTTCAAGTCCTAATTTTTCCCGGCGATCGCCCAGATTCTTTGACCAAAATGTTCCCTAGAGTCTTCTCTATCGATCGTCAGGTGGAACATTTTTAATTCTTTCTCGAAAAAAAGTTATAGCCTTTAGAAAGCTTTTTCCCATACATTTTGGGGACCAAAAGGGGGCGTGGCCTAGCCCAGTCCCTCCCGTCCCCTCGTGCGCGCGCCAAGTAAGGCCTAAGACGCCGTGGAAATGTGGAATTCGCTTAATCAAAAATGTATAAAATTACTCATTCCCATTACTTTTTGGCTATATACGCGACGGATAGTAGCATAGATGTGGAAAAATATGTCAAATTCTTGGAGAGTAGTATTTTGCATACAAAATTTTCCATATCTGGCAGCTGAATCATGTCCTTTGTGTTCAGCCCGGACCGGACCGGTCCGGTCCGAAATCCTCGGATCCACTCGGACCGATCCGGACCGGACCGGACCGCGGACCGTCCGCGGACCGGATCCTTTGTGACCAACCCTGGTCGCGACAGAGAAGAAATAAAACATCAAAAACAAAGAAGAAAAAGGCTAGCCGGATTCTTGAAAAGCTCAAAGAAGCAGACGCATTATTAGAAAAATAAATAGCGCTTTTTCAACGTATTGCCGCGCGCTTGTGTTCAAAATACCAATAAAAAGGTCACGCTCCCGACATTTCAAAAAAATTGCGCGATCGGCAGAGTTTTTCGAATTGGCGGGAATTGGTGGGGGGTATGAGAAGCCGCGACTTTTGGATGAGGAAGAGCATGTGGTGTGGCATGGGGTGGGTGTCTGTGTTTGCCCATTCAGGCACTAATGCCCGGGTTGGGCCCCCGGTTCTCAAGGCCACCGCGTTCATTTCCGGATTGGCTTAGCCGGGAAAATGTAGCAGAAGCCTCATCAATCCGAATTTAGGCGGATTTGCTGGGAAATATAAATTCCAGCGAAATTGAGGCTTATCTTTCGAAAATCCCCTTTTCGTGTGTATAAACAGGGTAGCAACAGTCCGCAACCAACTTTCTATGAACCAGCAAAACCGGTCAAATCCGAAGAAGCTGTAATTTTGGGCTATAAAAGGCGCAGCTTTCGTTTCCGGAAGGGCTTAGCGAAAAAGAAGCATTGAATCACGAATCTCATGAGATTGAGCTCAATTTAGTCGGATCTAACGCCAAATCGAGGCTTATGGTTAGGCCAGGGCGAATCTGAAACTTTTTTGTACGTAAAAGAAACGCGAGCACAACGTTTGGTTCATTCTACAAGCTTTCCGGTAAATTCCGAAAAAGTACGGGAACTACGTTGAACTAAAACCTTGGAAAACAACGTAGCTTCACCGTAAAAAATTCTACAAGTTTTTCCGCTAAAGAACACAGCAAAATCGTTGGAAAAAGCGCCAGCGCAAAATGAACTTGTACGGGCCCATAAAACAAATTTATGGATTTCGACAAGCTTTTATGATGGATCCAATCCAAAGAAATTCTGGCTCATTGTTCAATGGTTTGTCTGTGATAACCGTAACGCAAGAACGAATTGTAACGTTTTTGGCGTGTTTTGGATAGTTTATTAGTAAACAGCAAATTCAAAACAATCAACGCAACAAGAAGAGATAACAACAACATTGGAAAGTTCAAATCGGGGCCCGTAATAAATCCCACAATTTCTAGAAACAAGAAAACAGGTAATAAGCCACAACAACAACCAGGAAAATAAAACAAATTAAAAATCGATATGCGGCGCCGGGTCGATGGTGAGCTTGGCCAAGTGGTAGTGCACAGAGTTGTTCGTTCGAATCCAGGCCACGGCACCGTCGTGCTAAATTGAAAATCGGTAAAATTTATAGTTGAAAAAATCTGACCATCATCGGCAACTGCTTGAAGAGCTTGTGGGGCACGTAGCCGTATCCAACGCCGGAGAGCGTACTTTGAGAACGACCGCCACGCACCACTCGCCCGATGATTGTTCTAAAAAGGGATTTTGGTCTTTTAGTAGTTCCTGTATTTTTTTTAGTATCCCAAAAAAACTGTACAAATTTCGTTAAAAATACTAAAAATATTAATTTTTCTACCCAAAATAATTAATTTTGACTAACATTCCAACTATTTTAACATTTCTAACATTATATGATTTTCGGCCTGAATATAGTTCAATCCACTAAAACAATTAAAATACGTAATAACTATGTAAATTTTACAAATTCAGTGATTTGTATTTATAAAAAATTGCGGTCAGTGAAAAGTTTAAATAATCGAAATAATTTATTCACAAAAAAATACTAAAACCCACCGAGAACAAGTGCTGTGATACGGCCGGAGTTTCTCTGCTTCTTCCTCATTTTTCTTGACCACCACCTTCTTCGCCACCTTCCGCTTCGTGTCGGCCTTTTTCGGCAGCTCCAGAAGCGAGGCGTTTTTTCTAAAATAATAAAATTCCGTTTTTAGCTTTGTAAATCTACTTGGTGAGCGTCCTCGATAAGCCGAAAAGCGGGCGGATGGGCGCGTTTTGCTCCTTCTTGGTGACGTCCAGCTCGACAAACCCGCTCAGGGGGTCTTTTGGGCGCACAGGAATCTAAAAAAAAATCATAATTTTTAAGTTGGTAGAAAATACAGGTTTTTCTGGGGCTTCGGCCAGCTTCTTCTTTTTCCTTGGGACTTCTTCTAGGGTCAACGAGCGATCGCCCTGCAGAATTCGGCGCTTCTCCTCGATATTTGGGGCGCAGATCAACGAGAATCTGAAACAAAATAGTGTTATTCGTATTAAACCCGCTAAATATATACTTTTGGTTCTTTTGCATTATCAGGGGGATGCAACTTTTTCCGTAGGATCCAGTTTTTCAAATATAAATATGGGAAGTGTTTATAAACTGTTTTCGACTATTCCTAAGCGTACAAACTTTACAAAATTTGACAAAAGACAAAAACCACAACTTTCGACGAAAAGTGGCCGATATATATAAAATTTCCACTTTATTTTTTTAAATTGTAGAGATTTTTTGAGTTTAAATAAAGTTATGTTTTACAAAAAAGTTTAATAAAAGCTTAATGTTATTTATTAGGCATTTCCGGACTAATACGAAAAATTAGACCCCCGATAGCGCACAAGAACCATTAATTAAAAAAAAAATACTTTTCCGGAAGTGACCCGGCCAGCATGACAATGCGAATCGGCAACAGACAATCGTCGGGTTTTGGATCGACGTAAAATTGACGAGGCACTCGGCATTCTAAAAAACGGATTAGAAAATTTAGAGGAACCTCTAAACCTGGCTATCAGACGACGAAAATCCATTTTAACGCCGGTTTACCTTGATGGCCCATCAGCTCTTTCCAGAGCAATTCCCACTCGAAGCAGAACGGGTGAACGGAGGTCAACAAAAGTGACTTCGTGGTTACGGCGCTGTATCTCGTCTAAAGCCTTGTTCGAAATTTTTCTTTATTTTTAATTCAGCCATATCAGCCTAAAACTTTTTTTTAATTGTTCTAAGCATTTTAGACTGTTAAAATCAATTAAATTTTTATTCACAAATTTGAAATTTTTTTATGTAGAACCGCGAAAAGCGGCTTCTAAATGTTATTCTCTGCGAATTCCTCAAATTTTTTTCATTACTGATAATTCAATAATTCTATTTTTTTTTTTGCTTTTTTTACGACGACTTTCAGATCGTGGTAAAGATACGGAAAAAGAGTACTTTAAAATCCATTTATTGGCCAAATCCGGCAAAATTCCCAATGTAAACTTCCTCAACTCGTGGCGTTCCCTCGCCAGCTCCCTGTACCCCACAAAATCGACGCAATCCTCCGGGAAATACGGCGCCTGGATCTCGAGGTGGGCGCCGGTAGTCTCGCAACGACATCGACCGGCAATTTCGCATCTGCAGCGCCCGCCAGATATCTCGGGCTAAAAAAATCGTTTTACCGTCAAAAAAATTAAAATTACGAAAACCGCGCGGCGCGATCGAATCCCAGAGCCGCAGACAGCTGGCATCTGGAAGTACGGACGATCAGCACTGGCATCTAGAATAAAACCAAATAAAAAGTAAAAAGTGAAGGACAATATGATTAAAAAAATACGTTTAGAAAAGTCACGATTTCTAAAAACTGCTTCATAGTTTTCGCTTTTTTTTTTGACTGATATAAGAGTAAGATCATAATAAGTATTTTATTAGTGGTCATAGTAACATATAGCTATTTTTCAACTTACAAAAAACTAAAAAAACATCGTTTTAAAGTCGAAATTGTGATAGAGAAATTGATCTTTCTCTTTTTCACTGAAAAGTTCTCATTTTCACGCTTCGGAATAGTCAAAAACGGTTTAGAAAAACTTCCGATGTTTATATTTTGAAAATTGAATCCTAAGAAAAACGGTGGTTCCCCCGCGATAATCCGAAAAAAACCAAAATTTTTCGAAACGCTGAGAAACTTTGTTTTTTTTCGAACCCGTAACCTGTAAAATCGTAATTTTTGCAATCTATTTTTCGTGATCTTAAAGAGTACCAACATTGCTTTGAGCGGCCAGCTTTCCAGCAGCTTTTCCACGATCCTCATTCAGCTTCCCGTCGCTGATGCGAGCCGCGTTGCTTCCATTCGACGCTGTCAGCATCGTAGACGTCGGGGACCTAGAATAGAAAAACACAGTAAATTGCACACGCTAGAAATCACCACTAGCTGCGCCAGCCCACGAAGCTTCCATCGGGCTCCCTGTTGTTGTAGAATGAGCAGACGTCCGTCGGCCGGTGCGACACAAATGAGTCTGCATTAAATGCGGGTCAAACCACGCAATAGCTATCCGAACAAGCAGCGAGATTATCGAGCCGTCAGCCAAGCGATCGAATCCGTTATTGCTTCCCAATGGGCGTGGTTGTCACTAAAACATATAAATAAAGAGTAAAAGCCAAAAAATACCAATATTTCGAAGCCTCGGCAGGATTCGCCAACACAAACGCCGCCCTCAGCGTCGCCAGCGCCATCGGGCCGAAGAGCCGGAAACGACAGAACTCGCCTTTCAGATCGTGGAGCTAAAAATAAGGAGTAAGACACTAAAATAGAGAGTAAAAACCTGAATTTCCGCTTTTCCCGTGCTTTCCAGGTTGTAGATCTCGTTCAGGAGATCCTTTACATAGCCAGCAGCGGCCGGATGCACCCAAATGACGAGAGATAAGCCGGTGCTAAAAAAATAGGAGGTGAAATAGCGTCATAGAAACGAACTCTGCGCGGTGGATGGAAATCCTGGCCGGACCGTACGACAGCCGGGTGACCGGGTGGAAAAGCTCGGTGTGCGCCTCGAATTTGCCTAAATATGGATATAGCGGTAAGGAAAAAGGGCGAACCAGGAATTGTCGCCAGAAGCTCTTCCCTTCTGAGGCGGCAAATCTTCAACAATCCGTCGATGAGTGGACCGGGGCCGCCGTCCCAACCGGAAGTCGTAGTGACCTAAAAAACGTTATTTTTCGGCTCGTTTTGGGTTTGCAGGTTTGCATAAAAAGACAGAAATCGATAGATGAAGGCACAGACAAGATTCCTAGCTTTTCAAGCACTTCCGAAAGCCGAAAATTTACAAAGGCGCTCAAAAATCTGCTATTTTTCCAATAAGCCTCCTTTTTACCAAATATACGGCTCAAATCGCTAAAATAGCCGCTTGTGGCACCCGAAATCTATCGTTTACGAGGTGACACTGAAAAGACCACAAAAAAACGGATACCTGAAAGCACTGTGTGTAGGAGATGTCGTGGACGGCCGCAAACCGCTCGATCGCCCGAAATGTTGACCGAAATCCACGCTAAGCTCGAAAATTACTGTTTTTCAATCGTTGCCAAACCTGATAACACTTTTCGCGATCACCCTGCCCCACTTTGTGCACATTTCGTGTCGCTTGGCATGCCATAAATGAGTTTCCAGCCACCCAATCTTCTTGCCGCGCGAAATCTTCAGCTGGTAGCGCCTGCGCAAGTAGCGCGGCGACTTGATCTTCTTTTTCGTCTTCAGCGCCTGGCAGCGAAGCCTGGAAAAAGGTATAGAAAACCAGATAAAGAACTCACAGCCGCGGGAAGCGCCTGGAATCGTAGCTCATCGCGCGTCGGCGCATGTGGCGTGGCATGCGCTGCAGGGCGGTGCGGGGGCCCCGTGTAACTTCATTCTTCACCAGCGAATCGTTCCGTGAAGCCTGAATTGTAAAATTAAATTAAAAACGAAGAGTTTTTCCTTACCGATGTCAATTCGGCGATCTGCGACAGTCGGTTGTCGAGAAAGGACTGCACCTTGATGAATGGCTCGCGCCGAGACGGGCCCGGATCATCCATTTTCGAGGGGTGAAGCTGAAAAGTAGAATTTGTCTTTTCTTTCAAAAACCAAACGAAAAAACTAATTTGCGAAGCTTTTATTTTTTCAAAGAAGACGCTACGAGCCACTCCAATGGACAATGAACGTTCCGTGTATCGAAACGGAATTCACATAAATTGACCTCATTTTAACTTTTTATCAATAAAACACGTCTTTGAACATGAAACTCAAATTAGGCGATTCGATGATTTCAAGCGTTTCTGAGCTTTACGGCAATTTAAAAAAGGATTTGACCGGAAAATTCGCAAAAATGAAAATTTTGAATCCGGTGGCGCTACGAGCCACTCCAACAGACAAACTACGTTGGTTGTATGGAAGCGGAACTCTCCTCAATTCACCTATTTTTACCTTTTTCGAATAAAATATCTTTTTCCAATGAGATTCTCTAAAATTAGATTATTTTAATGATATCAGGCTCTGTAGAGCTTTTTTTCAAGGCATTTTGCAGAGCAAACCCTCGAAAAATTGGTATTTTGGCTTTCAATCGGCCCGTAAAATCAACTTTTTCCGCGATTAGAACAATACAAATAGATAATCTCGCGTTTTGAAGCGCTAGAAATAGTTTTTTTCCTGATAGAGCTCCAAAAGCCAAATTTTTAGGCCCATTCGCTAAAAACAGATGTGTTTGGATATAATTTCCGTTTTCTACAACTTGTACGCCATGTAAAACCGCTCGATTCCCATATTTCAAGCCGTTTATTACCACTTTCGGCGATATCATCGACAAATAGCACAAATTGCGGATAAAATCGAAAGAAAAGCCGGGGCGCCACATTTTTTGGTGTTGAGCACTAATTGGGGTAAATAATAATAATAGCAGTATGTACACTAGAGTACAATTGACACGCGAAAAAAAAACTAAAAAAAATACAAGTAAAAATAAAAAATAGATAAAATAAATTGAATGAGCATATTTTGGATTGGGTGGATGGGAAGATGGGGGCGAATTTCTGTCTTTGGAATGGATGGACGGTCGGCGGGTGGGAAAATGAGCAGGAGCAGCGACGAATTAAATTTTAGAATATTAAATTTAATAAGAAATAGGCAATAAAATAATTATACTTTAATATTGCGTAGTTTGTAGCCGGGATACATCAAGGCGGGCAGAGAAATCGTAGTGTTGACGGGCTAGTTATCTGAAAATTATGGTTTTTTGAGCGTAGAAACAAAACCATTGCCTACAAACGAGGATTTTACGTTTTATAAACTAGTTTCAAATACAGTTAGGATAGTTAAAAATTTAAAAATGCTTTTAATTTTGCCAGGAGCAAAAAGCGCTGTTTTTTGAGCGTAGAAACAAAACTACAGGCTACAAACTCTAGATCATGCGTTTTTTATAAACTACATTCTAGTTCAACTTTAAAAACAAAAAAAAAACGCTCAAAATTTCTAATAGCTTCTTGAAATTTTTTTTTTTTGCGCGTAGAAAGTCATCCAAAACTACGGCTACACAAAAAACGTTAGCTCTTTAATATTAACGTTTTCATGGGTCATTTCAAGCGTCGAATTTTTTAAATAACGTTAAATTTTGTTAAAAACTAACTGCGCGCCCGCTGCTGTAACAACTTGGCGCGGTCCATGTTCTCGCGCTCGTCGTTGAAGAATGAATGGGGGCATTCCTGCGAGACGACGCATAGGTATTCCTTTTGGCCGTCCGTTGTGTAGATTGTTGACGCGACCGGCACCAGCTAAACGGGTTTAATTTTATGAAAATAGGCTCCAAATAAATAGAAATTTAACTCGGTTTCAAGCGCTTTGAACCGTTTTTTATTATTATTAAAGCGAAAAACAAGTTTTTTCAAGGGCTTTTAACGCCAAAAAAGGTCCTTATATATCGGACGAACCTGATCAAGCCGCCAGCCATCCGACAACGCCGACACGAAACTCGTCAACTCCTCGCCATGGCATTGCAACACGCGATAGACCGTCTTCCGCTGCTGTGCCTCTTCCGTCTTGTGGACCTTGATCTTCTCCAGGACGAGGTGCGACAAGCCGGGCAAGTTGTAGAAGTCGGCCTCGTGGAGGACGCCTGGAATTTTGTGAAATCATGGAAATACAGCAGTTTTCCGCAGTCAAAAGGCAAAAAACTTTATTTTTCGTACGCTTTCAAGGATTCAAGCCAGAAAAAGTATTGTGGAATTTCGGGCATTGAATATAACAAGTTTGGATGGGAAATGTAAAATTGTGCAGTATTAAGACAAAATTAGCAGTTTTTTGATAGGTAAAATAACTTATAAACATAATTTTTCGTGCGTTTTTGCCGAAAACCTCTAGACGACCCCCTTTAAAATTTTTGCTTTAACTTTTAACATTGAATAAAACAATTTTGAATGCAAAATTTCAATTCGTGACTTGAAAACGGACCTTCTAGTGAAATTCCCGGATTGACGACGAGTTTCCCGTGCCGCAAATAATTCAGAATCGGCGCAAAGTACTGCGGATCCCGGTCGATCAGGTAGGCGCCGCGTTCGTCCTGAATTTATCGTTAGTGTTTTCATGCAATTTCAACTCATCTTTAGTAAACGACGTACCCGATCGCTGGCCAGCCCGCCGTCCTCCCGGATCAACTTCGACAGGAACCCGTCTTCTCGTGTCAATGTCGAGCGGGTAGTTTGGAAAATCTAGTGTCGATTGAGATTCAGTGCGATGGTTAAATCGTGATAGTTTTTTGCAATCTCTTACCTGCCCTCCAACATTCAGGCTAACCCATGTAGCTGCTGAAGATTTTCTGCTGAAACCATTGACAGAGCTTGGCGTTGCCGTTCCGTTGTATTCGGTGGAATCTAAAGGTTACCATCTTTTAGGTAAGTTTTCTATGCGAATCTCACGAATTTTTTGTGCGCATCGCGTAAGCTTCTCATCGTTTTTAAAAACAGCATGAACCTACCATCCGAGCCATTCAATCGTTCGCCGGGGACTGTTGCCGTATTTTGCCCGGATTCTTCATTTTTCAGTCGCTGTAGTGAGGCTGAAATTATCGTGCATATGGCTAGTTTTAACGGCTAATAAAGTGTGCCAAAACATACTGTATACTACGGCTAAGAATGCTACGCAAAAGAATTTTTTTAAGAAATAGAAACCCAGACGAGTCGTATCTCACTAAATTTGGAATTTCTCAAGCTTTCCGAAAGTAAAAGTCTCATTTACTCTAAGTAACTAAAGTTATTTTGTTAAAGTTACGAAATCTGCGCTACTAAAGCACTAGTTGAGAAATAGAAATTACGAAAAAATTATTTCAGCTGAACTTTTCACTACTTTTACTACATCTAACCTTTTAGACTAAACTAACCAGTTAAGATCTCCATCTGGCAGCCAGCAAAACGAAAAGCGGATGTGGAAACGGCGTCTTCTCACCCCAGGGGCCCTCGATTCGGTGGCGGATCGGATGAATACGGGATTGGCAGCGGGTTGATGGACGGCAGTCGACCCCTCACCCCCCCAGTCCACACTATCCGCCCGCCAACTGGAGTGTCGCGTACCCGGGAGTACACTGCGGTCAGAGGCTTCTTCTCATGCTCATTCTCCTCGTGGTGCTCACGCCAGACCGAAAAGCACCTGCCCAATCGGTTTGTTTTTCTGACTGGGGTTCAATATCTCGGAATCAGCTGCCGGACTGACGTCTGGGGGTGCGGAAATTGGATTAAGTTTTTGGGTTCTTTCGCATTATCGGGGAGTTTTTAGAAGATTTCACTATATTTTAAGCGGAAAAATAATTTTTAAAAATTAAAAAAATTTTTAATTGGTATTTTGATAAATCGGGTATTGGCCTATTAGCAGGGGGGGGGATTTTAGTAGGGTCAAATTTTTACAGTAATCCTGTACGGTGCTATAGCAAAATATAACCCATTTTTACCGCAATTTACGCAAGTTTTTCACATGTAAAAACTATAATTTTTTTGACTTTTGGGTCCAAAATGAATGAAATGGCCAAAATGGTGTATTTTAGAATTTTTAATTTTATAGTGATTTTTTTTTAAAAGTGTTTAAATATTTTTGCAACTTTTAGCAATCAAGCACTACGACAAACATTATAAAACACCATGATTTGTTTTATTAATAGACCGGTGTTTACGGGAAAACAACGTTTTCTGTCTTTAGTCAAAATCGTGCAAGTTTTTACGTCTAGGAATGGTATAAGCTTAGATTGCCCCCCCCACCCGATAATGTAAAGGAACTGGAAATTCTATTCTTTTGGTGTTTTAGACGGTCAATATAAGTAATCTCTTTATTAAGAAACAAAAATGACCAGTATAGCCGAACGGTGTTGTGATATGTACACGTAGGGTGAGAGCACGGAAAGACACAAATTGGGCACGAAAAATTGGCAAAGGAAAAGAAGAAGAGAATCCGATTTAATAGAAATTAAAGACGGTAGCCCTTCTAATAAATAAGTTCCTCGTCGATGTCGTCGATTCGAGACGGCTTTTCGATGGGTTGGCCGCACAGTTGGGGGAGGTGACGTGTCTCTTCGTCGACCTGAAAGGCAGAAAATACATTTTTTCGGGTTTTGTAGGCCAAAAAGCTTCAAAAAATGACTTCAAAAACGTAGCTTTTAATGATTTCTAGCCGATCAAATCGAAAAATATTGTTTTTTTGAGCGCTTAGAGGGTTTCCTGGATGCGAGAAAGTTGTAGAGTGGATTTTTAATGGTATTTTAGCCGGAATTTTTGAAGCCAAGGGTATTTATAGCGTTTTAGAGGCGGGAAAAAGCCGAAAAATCAATTTTTTTTACGGTTTTTAGCCGGTAAACTCGAATAAAGTACGTTTTCCAGGTTTTAAATCCGTTTTTAGCTTTTCTGAATGCCAAGTTCCTAAAAATACTGACCTCAGTTGGCGTCCGGTTTTTCGTTTCAGGCAATTGGTAGTACATGAAGGCGATCGAGCCGGCGACCGGCAGCACAAAGAGTATCGCGTACGCCGCCGCGTTGTTCGTCGAGTTTTTCAGCGGCAGGTAGGCCATCAGCAGGAAAGCACGCCTAAAAAAATCGATTAATTTTTGAACAGATTTTTGTTGGATTATTCAGCTTTATGGTACTTACGCGGCCATCTGCACGGCAGCCGTCCATCCCTGAGCGGCAGAACGGGCCTTTTGGGGCAACAACTCGGTGGAGACAAAGTAGCAGAGGGGACCCGGGCCGATGGAGAAGAACAACGTGAAGACGGCAATGTCCAGGATCAGCAGCCAGCCCACTACTTGCCACTGAAAATCGATAGTTTAATTATATTTATCATTATCTCAGCTGGATTCTCGAATAATCTCTGCTAGCCTGCCCTCTGGTTTGACCCGAAATTGACTTTTTTAGTTTGTGAAAATCCTAAAGGGTCTTTGCTAGCCAATTTCTTAGAATTTGGCTGTATTAGCTTCCCTACGAATCTCTGCTAGCCTGCCCTTTAGTTCGACTGTAACTTGGCTTCTTCCTTCTGTTAGGTGTTTTACCAATTATCTACTGATCTTTACTAGTTTGCTTTGTATTTTTAACCTGATAGATCTCTCGGATTTTTTGATTCCCAAAGATCCCCTGCTAGCTGCAGCAATTCTCAAATGATCTCTGCTAGCTTGCCCTCCAGTTTCACCCAAAAGTGGCTTTTGAGTTCTTACCAATTCCTCAACGATCTTTTCTAGCTTATTTTTGGCTAGTTTTAATCTCCCTAAGAATCTCTGTTAGCTATCATCCCCAATTTTCCGCTATATTCCCCTTTGCAGCCCCGTCACTCACCTTGGTCATATTGAAGAGCTGCATCAAAATGGCCATCACGATATTCGTCGCCAAAATGGCGGTATTTGTGGAGAGAAGCAGCGAGCGACGTCCGTGCGTCTCGACCACCTTTGCGGCCACGTAGACGGCCAACTGAAAAAAAGGGGATTGTATTTTGTGGGCCAGTTAGTTAAAAATGTATATTTTAAAATTCTGACATCATTAGCGACATCCTCGGGTTCGGTTATTATGTCCGCGCAAAAGGCCCTGTTTTCTGCTACGGCTTTGCGCTGAAATAGGCACTGGTTTTTGGGGGCCAACTAGGTATAACATGTCGTCAGCTATTGGAAAATTAATTTTCTCTGTATCTATGTCTTAATTGGCAGGCAGGAAAGCCTATTGTACTTTGGAAAACTAGAAAAAAACAATTTTTATGGCCGGAGGATTAACATGGCGTAATCGATTGGTCTAACTGGTTTCCAGATGACCTTTTTGAATTGTTAAAATTAGAAAATTCGCGAATTGCAAGGATTCAGCATTATATGACGTAATCGATTGGGTTAGTTGAGGTCAATCAATTTAAGCGATTATCCGATTATGCTATTTAATTATCTAAAAACTGACCAAACTGATGATGGTGAAGCCGACGTTGGCCACGGAAGCCTGCATCTGGGAGAGGCCCGTCGTTTGTAGGATTTCCACGGCGAACCCGTTGATTACTGTAAAGAATCCGGTAATTTTTGAAAAATCGGCAAAAATGGCCTTTTGAAAGCTATTTTAAATTCATTTAACAACGTACCAGCAATGCCGGAGAAAGCCATCGAAAATGCGACCACCATGCCGACGAAAGTCTGAAAAATTGGAGCGTTTAAAGGCCGGGAAAAAGGGCTCTTAACTTGATAATTTTTCCTAGGTTCAATTGATAGAAATTCAAATAAAAATTCGAATGTTTTAAAGGACCATTGACGGCAAAAAGTTCCAAATTTTCGCTCAAATTTTTCTCGAAAAACGCATTTTGCTTCAAATAACGTACCCGCTTCCTCAATTTCGGGTCCTGCAGCACCTCAATCATGCCGAGCGGCTTCTCCGAGTGCGAGGAGTCATCCTAGAAAAAGATTTGGATGAATTGGCCTTATTTTTGTGTGATCTGTACGCTGGACAACAAAATTACGCTCAAGTTGTAGCTCGTAGGCTTGGATACATACCTTCATCTCGGCGATAACCTTCAACGCCGTCATCTCATCACAACAGTGGAAGAACTGAATGGCACGACGTGCCGCCCACTCGTCGCCACGCGACAGGAGAAGCCTGAAATCGACGGTTTCCCCTCAAAAGTTACATTTTTTGGAGCTATTTCTGTAAACTGACAGGTAAACCAACTTACGATGGGCTCTCCGGCAAAAATGGGAGGCAGAGGAAGGAGGCGAGCATCAGTCCGAACTCGGTGATGTAGATCAGGGGCCACGCGGCTTCGGTTCCGAAGACGTTCGGCATCGCGATAATTGAGCCGAATACGGTGCCTGGAAACAAAATGATGATGGTTAGTGTCTTTAACCAGAAAGAGAGAGAGAGCGAGAGAGAGAGAGAGAGCGAGAGACAGACAGACAGAGGAGAGAGAGAAAACCAGGAAAAACCTTAAAAATCACTGACCAACTTGGATGACACTTCCGGTGACGAGTCCAACCTTCCCTCTGCAGCTTTTCGGGGAGATCTCGGCCAGGTAGATGGCTGATAGACCGAGACTCATCGTGATTGAGATGCCGAGAATGATGCGAGATACAATGTACAACTCGTACGAGAACACCTAAAATTAGAAAATTAGATAAATCGGAATTTAAAGGCCCATCGAAGCCAAAAAATCGGTTCAAGCTTAATGACTCACCCAAGACGATACGACGGCCATCGCAATCGAGATTTGGCCGAGAGAGAAAGAGAGATAGAGACCGTTCTTTCGGCCGAGTTTCTCGGCGGTATAGCGGAGCACGAACGAGCCGATTAATGCGCCGACGAAGAGCAGGGCCACGATTGTCGACCAGAGCGTCTGAAAAATGGAAAATAGCTATTTGTTAGAGTTTTTAAGGCTCAAAAGATGCGACTTTGGCTATTAATGCGTATTCAGCCTCAAAATCCAACTCACGTCAAGCGACTCCTTCTCCAACAGCACGGCATAATGGTCGTAGTGACATTGGTTGACGAATTTGATAAAGACGGCCTGCGTTGGGTTCGTGATTACCAACTGAAAAATTGACGTGAGATTTGCCAAAAACACTTTTTCGGATTTTCTTACCTGAAATCCAAAGTGAAAACTGCCGCCCATACAGACTGCGATGGCGATCAGGATCAATTTGAGGGGTGGGGAGGTGGACTGGGGCTCGATTTTAGGTCTGAAAAAAAGACTTAAATTTTTAACGAATTTTCGGTAAGTTAAAAACTAATTTAGTTAATAAATAATTTATAGCAACTTACACTCTTGTGAACTGCTCGATGCCGGGGGTTTTGTAGCCCCCCTTGAAGTCGGGGCGCCCCAGAAGAGCGCTTGTTGGAGATGGGCTGTCCATTTAAGGGTCTGAAAAAAAATATAGAAAACTGGATTTAACAGTATTTTTACAGTAATCAAAAAAAGTTGAAAAAACAAAAATAAACAATCTAGAAAAATTTAATTTACTTCGAAAAGGATCGTAAAATTTATATTTCTTTTTAATTTCGACAAACTGCCTAGCAATAGACAAAAATACCCATAAAAACCATCAGAAAAATTGAAACAAGCGAAAAAACGGAACGGAAACTGGAATGGAAGGAAAATGAAACATTCTAAAGCCGAAAAGATCAACAGGAACCGCTTAAAATCCAAGCCGCTTTAAATCTAAGCCGCCCGGCAGCCAGTTTACCAATCGGCAAATTTGCCTAATCGTTTCTGATGCCATGGAGACGGAAAGGATGGGATTATATTCCGAAAGCTATGGGCGGGGGCTTCTCACCCTCTCGCTGTCTGCCCCCACGCTCTCCCGGCGCTCTCTCGCCCTCTCTCTGGCCGTTCTCCCTCCCCGTGCTCTCTCACACCCTACGTCTTCTGGCCCCCAAAAATTGCCCTTTCCCATCAGAAGTAGACGGTAAATAAACATCTCGAGAAGCAAATCATGCTTCTTCTGATTAGGAGGACATTGAGAAGCCGCGTTCTCTCTCTCTCTCTCTCTCTCTCGTACTCTCTCACCCTGGAAGAACGCCTTCTGTTTTCTGTACTCTTGAAAGGACAACTTGTCGATACCTTTAAAAATGCGACGTCGGGGTGGGTTTTTTGGGTGAACTGACAGTCAGAAAGTGTTATGGTGCACTTGGAAACCAGAAAGAATGTAGTTGAAGCTACATACCCCCGACGGATTGATCGATGATGACCCAGAAAACCCCAAATAAACTTTAAAAAGAGGATTAAGGACTGAAACCGGAAATTAAAACCGTAAGAATTCCGTTTCGACGCAACACGCCTTTGGTACACGCGGCCGAGGACGTACGTAAGTAGTAGCGTAAGTACTGAACTCCTCGAGAAACTCCGGCAAGTGTTGGAATGTTTTCCTTTTTTTCCGAAAGTACTTCTGTATCACTACTAGCGATCCGCTAGTGCGTGCTTATTTGCACTTTTCTACCAGAAGTCAAGCACGAGAGCGCAAGATTTATCTTTTATCGTGTTTAGACGAATTGTGAGGGACTGAGCGGACGGTCAGACTAGTCTCGGTAATAAAAAGTAGGGTTAGAGGGATTTCACGCAATTGGGTCTCCTAAAAATAACAATAGCTTGGATCTAGATTTATCGGTCCGGATCGGCGTGGTTTCTATACAACAGGAGGAACTGGAACCGGTGTCCGGTAAATCCGTAATCGGTCAATGAGAACTGGTAATTGGTCGAATTGCTGAACAGGAAGCAGTTTTCCTTATAGTTTTGCCAAAAAATCGTGCTTCGGACCTTGCGCAATTTTGCAAATGTTCCTGAGACCGGATTTTACAAGAGGTTCTGATGTGCCAACTTACAGTAGTTTTGCTAGCCAGATTTTTTATATTTAGGCTTGTTCAGCTCCATAAGCAATGTTCTTATTAAAAAATGCCAACCGCAATTTTTTTAGGCTTTTTCAGAACTTTCCGTTCCGTACCCCGATATCCGATACGTTACGATGCTACGTTTCGCAACTCTCGATTGCAGCCAGACGGAATTTCGTAATTTTTCATGACTTTCTTCGCTTAGAATTAGTTGCACAACATTTCACGCAACTGATTATTTAGAGCGTGTTTGGTTTTGTCTGCAGCTTATCCGCCTTGTGTCACACTTCGAAATTCCGCCTTTAAAAGGTTATTTGCCCTTTCCTGTTATAAAAAGTGAGACGCATTGAGTCAGGTAATCCAAATCACTGACTAAATATTTTCCGAACAATTATTCACGTGCCTGACCCCGACAAAAACACCTCATCAACCCCTCCTTCCGCTTCTGATAAGCCCCGTTTTTTCGGGTTTTTTCGACCTCCCCGGTCAGTGGGGCGCTCTTTAAAAGTCGGTGACGCTGGGGGAAGAGGACCTTGTACGGCTAGCTACCGAAAATTGATAAGAGAACGGGCTTGTTGCTCATTAAAGGTTGGTGTGTTGACGCCGGCAGATCAAAATTTGTGTTGTTGGGCACATGGGCAACCAGAAACGTCAGTGTAGCGCACCGGAAATCAAAATAAAAACAAACATCCGGATTTTTCGTGTTTTCTTTTTCTAAATCGGTCGCTGCGTCACGTTAATAAAGTGTAGCCTTAAAGAAGCTGGAAAGCACGAGAATCGACGCTCTCAATCGACTAGATCTCGACAGCTACGCGACACGCAACGCGCATGCTTTTCCGTAGGGCGTCGCGAAGGCATTAAAATCCAGGTTGAATCATCCAAAAAATGCCTAGTGACTTGGCTGTCCCGTTAAAGTGACTAGAAAATGTCAGATTCGTTCGCTAGACCTAGTCGACCTAGCGCACTACAGAACATTCAAGGTTCAAAAATTAAAACCTCGAAAAACGCTAAAATTGACTAGATAGCAGCGCTTACGGAAGTAGCCTAATGACACCCTTTTTATACGGTGCCTCACGCTCAAAAAATCTCAAAATTCGATCAACCTGATTGAGCTTAAAGCCCCAATGATCGCATTTCACCGGGGATCAACCCTCAAATACTATCAATGACCGATCGGTGACCAGAAAGATCTTACGGACTTCCAGATCGCCCTACTATTTTTATCTTTACAACTACTTTCGGACTGGCTTCTGATTTGTCTACTTCTATCTCTCTCTCACTCTCTCTCTATCTCTCGCTTTCTCTCACTCTCTGTCGCTATCTGTCTCTCTCACTCTCTCTATGTCTCTATCTGTCTCTATCTGTCTCTCTCTCTCCCACCCAGACATCTGCCAAAAACCGGCCCGAAATTTGTGGATTTTTCATGGAAATTTTTGAGGGCAACGGAACGGTGGAGAGGCTGATATTGGCAGGTGCAGAGTTGCATTGTCTTCTTACGATTTCTTTGTGTCTTGGGTCTCACGAAGATTAGAATAGTCGGCGAGAGAGACATAGAGAGACGGAGAGGGACAGAGAGAGATACGGACAGACAGATGATAACTTTCAACCCGAACCAGCAACCGGGAACATTGGGTTGTCGTGTCACCCGGGCTTATCAAATGTTGCAGAATTGAGAAAATCCGGGGGGCAATCCAATTAACAAAAGCCCAGGAAAGTTTGTGGGGTTGGGACCGAATTTTGGGACACCTTGCAAATGCCTTTAAAAAAGCCAAAATAAAAATGTCGTAACCGTGGTTAGTAATACGGAACTTTTTAAAATTTCTGGAATTTTTTAGAACGTTTTGACGGGGCGGCTTGCCAAAGGCAAAGAAGCAGCTTTATCCTTGATTTTTCAGTATGGCCTTTTTCAGGTTTCCAGAAGCATACTATCGCGGTTTTTGGCCATTTTCCAAGGATCCACAACATCACCTAGCTTTGCCTTTTAGGTCCCTTTAACTTCTTTTTTGGCATCTATTTCCAACTGCTATCTTGTCCAAAAATATAAAAACAACTTTTTACTTGCCTCCAGGCCCCTTCAAACAAATATTATTCGTTGGTTTCGGGTTTTTGTCAGGTTTTCATCTTCAAGTGGTAATTCCTTTTCGACGTTTTCCAGGAAATCCATAACACCGCCCAAATTTTTGATTCCACGGCCCTTTAGACGCAATTTTTCCGCGTGCTGCCATGCAAACCAGCTGCAGCTTTTTGCAAATCTCTATCTACGCGATTCTTTGTTGATTTATTAAACCAGAAATCCCATGTTTTGATCAACAGTTTAATCCGTGATTGTACAGTTGACAGAAGGGATTAGAGGAACACAGGGTGGATAGGCTCAGATCGGGATACACAAAAATACACAACCTGTGCCAAAGGGCAACCCCAGATAATGGGTTTTCCGGTCATGGGCACAAAATATGAATCAGCGGGAGGATAGTTTGAGGGCACGGAAATATCAGGAAACACTTTTAAAGGGGCTGGAAAATCCCCGAATCGACTCTCTCCTTGGGCTAGGTATAGACAACTACACGACGCGCCAAATGACACAAACAGGCCGTTTTTATGACTGTTCATTGGTGCACTGCGCCATTTGGCCTCTCGCGTAACTGTCTACATTTGGTCTGAGATATCCAAGAATCGATTCAAACTACACACAATTAAGTTTAATTTGCCGGTTCCAGTAGTTTTGTGCTGGGCAATTTAGAGCTTCGCGTAGTTGTCTAGATCTAGCCAATGGACAGGGTCGATTTTCAGACTACACAGTTCCTTTAAAATACTAAATGGAGGAACGCCGGGTTTTTTCCTTCAATGCCTCGGCCTAAACAAAATATTGGCCCCTTCTTGGCCCATATTCGGCCCTTGTTGCCCGTTCAGCAGCCAATCATAGAAATTCTGGGCCTTCGCGTGGGTCGGGCCGGATGGGGCGGCTGGGGGCTAAAACTCGTCATTAAGATTCTTTTCAAATAATTAAAAAAACACGTTGTGGCTTTAGGCAACGGAAAATTTCAAAAAATGTTACTAAAAACTTACCGCTCCTGGTGGTGGTGCTCCAGGTTTTTGTGACGGGTTGGGCTTCTCTAAAATTCAGAGTTTCACAGGAAAGATTTGGAAAAACTGCAACTTAGTCTCCATCTCTCTCTCGCTCGCTCTCTCGCTCGCTCTCTCTCTCTCTCTCTCCCTCTCTCTCGTTCTTCCTCCTTTCTAGCGTGGTCAAGAAGGCTAGATAAAATTGCAAACCTCCAGGAGCCGGCGGCGAAGCATCAGGATCTTTCTTCGGATCATCCGGCAATGGCGTGGATTCACTCTAAATTCAAATTCCAACCATTAAAAAGCTGTCTCAATTGCCCACCTCATCATCAGAAAGTGAGGGCGACGATGGGCGTGGCTGATCTGGAGGGCACGGCGTGTAGAATCCAAACCATTTCGGGTGGTAGAGTTTTTGTGTCTGAAATAGGCGATTTTCGAGTCAGAGAGTAAGAGAGCGAGAGAGAGAGAGAGAGAGAGAGAGACAGCCATAAACTCACATTAATATGTCCATAAGTATGAACAAAGAATATTGCCGGCCCGTAGATGATCATCATCACAATGGCGAGCGCGAGAACCCAGAATAATTGCTGATCCATCCCGAAGATCATCGACATATAGATGCCAAAGAGAAGCCATCCGAATGGAGGAAGAGCACGGGCTGATCGGCTGAAAGGGAGCATGAACTCAATTCTTAAAATCTGTCCAAACCTAAAATTTAAAAGAAATGAAACGTTACAGAAAAACCTTTTTAAATAAGGCTCCATAAAATATACGTATTTTTCCTGGTATCTAAACCTTAAGCCCCACCCCCTTTCACGTCATTTTAGCCTGGCTAGGACCTTTAAAAATCCCAGGTTTCCGCCTTGTTTATTCCCAAAAAGTCCGCCTTGAAATCCCCGGATTTGTCATGCTTTTATTTTTGTTTTTACGGCCGGGTGGGTGTACTTTAAAAGTATAGCAACACGACACGACATGAGGCAGTACTTCTTATCTTTTCTGGCCCTGAAAAAGGGCTAAAGGGCAAAAGCTGACTCTCTAAAGGGGATTCCCCCGACCTCTCGCTATCACTATCACTATACTTTTTTTGTTGACGCCCTTCGCAATGCCAAAATGCCCTTAATTTTACGGGGGTTTTTCGAAACCGGGGCAACGATTTCCGAAGTAGGTAGGTGTACTTTTTTAGGGATTTAAAAGGGGTGTTAGGCCTAAAAAACCCCAGAAGTTTCGTATTTGGGTTTGTACCGTATCCCGCAGCATTATAATTTTTTGGCTTTTATTAAGTGGCGTTATTAATTATTAAGGATTTTGCGTGGTTCTCGGAACGCTGTAGGTGCCATTTTCTATATTATGAAGCGAACTTATCGACTCGGAAATTGTCGGAAATTTCGTTTATGCCGTTTTGCCATATTCCTGGAAAGCGCAAAGGTGTTATATTCGTTTTAACGAGCGTTTTCACAGATTACAGTACCCTAAATTTTCTGGCAGGGTGGTTTCCTAATTGAAATTGGTACTTTTTTAGGTATTAAAAGATTTTTCATCCTAAAATCGGGGATTTTTAGTTATTACGTCTTACCGTATCCCTCGCGCTTCGAATTTCAAAATATAACTTGGAATTACCGTACGTCGCTATCGTTATTAATCAAATTTTTTTGTGAATTTTGTTCTAAAATTTGTGCACCCACAATGCCCAGTAGATCTCTCGTCGGCCTTTTTCGGGTCGAATTTTCGACATTGCAAAAAGGCGGTTTGCACCTAAACTTGGATAGTTAAAAATTTTACAGTTTTAAAGGATCTCTGCCAGCTTGCCCGATTTCCTCCGGCACACTGCCATTATTCCAACGCAATTCAACCAAATTTGTAATCTATTTTCATTTCTAAAGTCTCAGCTGCTAGCCTCGACTAGACTCTCTGCCTCTTGGCATGACGCGAGTAGCTTTCCGATTTTTTTCAGGGATCTCGCAAAATTCCTAGCTTCCGAAATGGTTTATGCTAGCCTACCCCTCTACCATTTGCGACTAAAACTAGATTCAAATTTTTCCTTACCTTCCACGACGCTGCCATCAACAGAATCCACGGCGGGATACAGTAGGCCCACAAGATTTCAGCATTTGTCGGCGCCAAGCAGCTAAATTAATTTGATTTGTTTCGACTGTCGTTTCGTCTTACTGTAATCCACTCAATGCATATTCCGCCTTTTTCGCAAAATATGAAAGTAGCGAAACGACGACACCCATCACGACGGGCAGCAAATAGTTCAGGAAAGCCGGGACGCTGCCGTTTTTCAGGGAATTCGCGTTGATCAGACTGAAAAATGGAATTTTTTCGGTTTTCGGGGGATACTGTAGCTACTGTAAGTACGGTAATTATGGCAAAAAAAACCCACGAATTGGCGAACCAGGCCTCAAAAAAGAACGCTCCGCAAGTGACGACCATGAAGAGGTGCGAGAGGATTTTTAGGAGTTTGCAGGGATTCTTCAAAAATTGTCAAATTTTGATTTAAATAAAATAATTGCTCTTAATTTTAGCCAATTCAAATTTTATTTAAAAAAGCTTTTGGTCGAATTTAAAGTTTTAAAAATTCATGAAAAAAATGTTCCGACCTGCTTGATGTTGAAGAACAACTGCAGCCCGACCATCGTCAAAAACAACAAAACAATTGAAATCTCCTCGAAAAAGATGGATGTAGCGGTGGTGGCCGGAATTTCTGAAATTAAAAATATCTTAAGGAGTGTTAAACCGCGAAAATTCGGATTTTGAAGGGACGTGAAAGGGCGAGAATCGACTTCGTTCCCTCGACTAGGTCTAGACAGTTACTCGATACGCCAAATGACGCATTTAAGCTTATTTGACGGAGAGACTTTCAGGCAAACATTTAAAAAATCGGACTTAAATAATTTGGCGTGCATCGTAGTTGCCTAGACCTAGCCAACGGAAGGGTTCGATTTGAGCACTTCCCAATCCTTTTAAAGGTCAAAAAACTGACTTGTGCTTGATGTTGACGAATATCGTAGCCAATACCCATCCGGTAATCCATATAAACATCACCAGAAATGCCCATTTGAATATTTTATACAGGCTCTCCGACATGTATCGTGTCGTACATCTGAATTATTTAAATAAGGTTTAAAAAAATCCAATTTTAATATTTTAAACGCTAGAATTAGGGTTCAGATGGTCCTTAAATTTCTAATTGCTATGACTTCGCGGTTGTCTATTTTCTAGGAAAGTAGACTTTTTTCTCTCTTAAAGTTACCGTAATGCTTGTGCCTCATCGCATTCTCCGTCTTCATCCACGTCTTCGCAGTCTGAAAAAACAATGATTTCAGTGAATCAAAAAAATACGTGTTTTTTTGTGTTGGATCTAAAAATAGAAGTTAAGTCTGCAAAAAACTTACCCGTAGAGGTACTGACAGTAGTCGTAGTAGTAGTTGTATATCCAGTATAATTCCCAGTCGGTTCATCTCCACAATACAGTACCCAGATACCAGATACTTGCTTCGGTTGGATATCCGTCCCGTCAGCACAAGAACAACCAGCGTAATTCACTTCTGTATCTGAGCCCTGGAAAAACGAGAAAATTAACCCTAAAATTTCACAAGTGCCAAAAATCTATAATTAAATCAAATCCATGAACTAAGCAATTTTTTAACCCAACTAAACGTCGAAAAACCAAAAAAACCGTGATTTTAAAGGGAGTTTTTGGACGACGGGAAAATTATTCTAGTGTTAGTGGCAATAAAAGTAGTTACTAAGCATAATTCCTACCGTAATCGAGCATCCGGTGCCCGCGACAACTTGTGACGTATTGTCACACACGCAAATGTACGAATAGCTCGTGTCGACGGTGGTTGTCGTCATCATTGTTGTTGTCGTGGTCGCTGAAAGAGGCTCAAGATCTTAGGTTTTCTTGGCAATTCGTGCAAAAAAGTCGAACTGACAGTGATCCCTTGGGAAAAACCCTGTAAGGCAAGCTACACTGATCCTTAGGGAAACAATTCATTTGAGGCAAACTAGCAGCGATCCTTTAGGAAAGAGCCCGGTAAGGCAAGCAGCGATTTTTCGTGACATTGGCCCCAGGAGCCAGGCTGGCCGCTACCGTTTATAAAGCGCTTTCGCAAGACAAAGTAGCAGAAATCATTTAGGAAGCTAACCGTGATTGGAAAAATTTTGACTTTTTCAAATGCCCTGACATAATTCAACTCACTAGTCGTCGCCTCCACCCATATTATCGTCGGAATAAAAATTAGAATTAACCCGCAGGCCCGGGCGAACATTTTCGTGGTTGTGAATAGGCGTTGTGCCACGGAACTTCACCCCTTTTGGCGCCAGAATTTTTGAGGAGGCTACGGTAGTGTTGCTAGGACACCTCGGAATCCGTGATGCTCCTCGCAACTTTTGGCTTGGCTTCATTTTTTGGACAACAACAGGGCTGAACATGATCAAAAATCCAAAATTTAAAATTGGAATTTTTATGGGTTAATTTGACAAAAAAAATCGTATTAAAAACGTATGAAAAGAGCTTTTTGTATTGATTCTCTTCTTTTTTATCAAAATGAATAGCTATTTTCGAGCAATAAAAATTGTAAAAAATTGTATGAAAGCCCTCAAAATTAAGGTCGGGTTTTGGGAAACCACTGCTTCTAAAAAAATTTTGCAATTTGATTTCTGTATTTTGATTAGAATACGGTACCACTTTATTCACATTTGTTTTATTTTATTTATTGCCTCTTTCTTAATAAGCTGGTGGTGAATCAACGGGAATTGCTTCTGCGGGTTCTGGTGCCGGGGCGGCATCCGACTTCGAATCGGGGTTGTCGTTGTCGTAGTCCTGAAGTAAAAAAATCGTTAAAAGGTAACAACCCTTATTAAAATTATCAATTTTATATTCTATAAAAAACAAAGTTTCAAAAAAATGATTTTACAAAATTTATTAAATTTTTCTAAACCATTTAAAAAATGTGATCAGAACAATTTACCTGTTTGCTTTCCCTTTGAAATATATTCTTTCAACTGACCTGCTTATCCTTCGGGCATTGCCGATAGATTCCACCAGGACCGGGCGCCTTCTTTTTCGCTAACTGAATGTAAAAATATAGTTCATATTGATCTCCTATTAAACTTTAACACTTTAAAATGTTTTAAAATTTCAGATTTAAAATTCCGCAAAGTCTTTGAAATTGAAGCTGTTTGAACCCACCTTTTGCTGTGAAAATGTGTGCGCGACGTAGAGGTAGAAGGCGAGGATCACGTTCAGAATTGCCGCCAGAATCAGGACGTACCACCTTAATTCCGCCTAATTTAGCTTTTAAAAAATCGATATGCTATTTTAAAAATTCTTACAAAGCTTAAAGGATATACAACGTTATAAAGAGGTGGTAAATTAAAAAAATTTGAACCAACCGCTGCTGATCTAATCCAAACATAATCAGCACGTAGATCGTCGTGACGAGAGTCGAAAACGGGACCAGCACTTTCGCTGATTTGCTGCAAGAATCTCGATAAATGTAGCTTTTTCCTTTAATTTACGAAGTTTACAGCCAATTAGGAATGAATTTCATGACGTAACGGTTGCTAAATGCCAAAAAATCCTACTTTCCTGGCGTAATCCATTCGAATTTCATGAAAAACTTTAAAAAACCAAATTTTTTGAAGTTAAAGTACCGAATTCTATGTCGTAAGCGGTCCTAAAAATTACAAAAGTTAAAAAAATTGCATTTTTGGCGTAACGAGTCAAATTTGCTTTCACTGAATTTAAAATGCGTCTTCTTTGCACAAAAACGGACTATGCCCAGTAGACCTGCTCGAGATCCGAGTCGTACTGCACTTTCACGCATTTCAGGAGACCGCGCTGCGCCTGGAAATCGGTAAATATTCTTAAGAATTCGCGAGGCGGGGAGCTTACCATAACCCCAGCCAGAAAAACAAGCAGCCAGACGGGGATGATGAAGCCGTACATCATCCCGACGGAGGTCACGGCGTGACAACTGAAAAATGGACCTTTTAAAGGGACAGTATTGTCACCCCTTGTATCCACTAGGTCTAGACAGCTACAGGATACACTAAATGACGCCTTCAAAAGCATGAGATGAACAAATTAAACGTGTCATTTGACGTCTCGCGTAGCTGTCTAGACCTAGTCGATGGACGGGTCGATTTGGGCGCTTCCTAGATCACGCCACAACTACCGTAACCCTTACCTCAACCCGCTGACCGCATAATATTTGTGCTGCAAAAAATACGTGGCCGCCGTCGAGATGGCGGCAATGATCAACGAGATGAAGAGGCTCATCGGCGTGCCCAGCCCCGCGTTCTTCGGCTTCGAGTAGTTGATCATTCTGAACGGGTTTTGGCTGGTTAAATTGTTAAACTGGATGCTGAAATTAAATGCATTAAATTTGATAAAATTCAGAGGTAAAAATAGGCTACTTACCCCTGCGCAAAAAGGCCCTCCATCAAAAAGAGCCCTGCTAGCAGTGTCATCGCGAATTGGATGGCGATCGTCACGATTTTGCATGGCATCTGGAATTTTTGTAGTTTGAAATTTACAGGAATTAACTGGTTACGCCATCAAAAGTCTAAAAAAATATAGATTTACCTGTTTTTCTCTAAACATCGATTTTTCTTCATTTTTTTTTGGAAAAATAACGCTTTTTCGATGCTCTAGTGCGTCAAACATGGTAGTTTGTAGTTTTTTAGACCTTAAATTCGAGCGCTAAGCTCGTTTAAAGACAATAAGAGCCTTATGACGTCGTTTTTGTGAAATGATTTCTCGCTAAAATTACAGCTTTTTAGGCAAATTTTAAAGCGTAAAATGCATTTTAAATGATTTCAAACGCCAACATCTATTTAATAAACCATTTCCAAACCTCTTTCGTCAAAAAGAAAAACTGCGCAATGCCCATGGCCAGGAAAAGCACGACGATCGTCAGCTCCTCGAAGAGATGAATCATCCGCTGCGGGCCCTTACTTCTAAATAATTAAAATTTTGACGGACATTTCCCAAACCCACTTGTGCATACAATTCATAATGATCACGATGAAAACCATGAAAATCACGAGTCCCGACGTGGCCACGATCGCCCATTTCGTCACCGTTTTCCACGTGTCGGACAGGTAGGCCGTGTTGCAGCGGTATAACGCTTAAAAATCAGATTTCTTTTACAGAATACGGTGTAAAGCCCTAAATCAGGGCTAATAAATCTATTAGTATTTGCAAAACAGAAAATTTGACGTGGAAATTATCTAAAACCACTTAAAAATAGAAGAAAAAGTCAAAAAATCGAAAAATATCGTTAAAAGCTCTGCAAAAGGCTTTAGCAAGTATTTTAAGACTCTTAGAAGCTAGTAATACTTTTTAAAAACGAAACAACTATGATTTTACCTCAATTAGCCCGCAAAATCATGTTTATAAGCTCTTTAGGCTCTTTTTCCTACCTTACAAACCAAAATTTGGACTTTAAAAGGCTATAAAACCATTCTTAAAGCTATTAAAGCGCTAAAAAGCCTAAAAACTCATTCACGTAGACGTTTTCAACCTTAAAAACTTACACCAGATCTCCGACTGCTGGCAGTACGCCAGATACGTCCCGCTGACGTTCTTCCACGTGCTCTCCAGCCCATCGGCGCACGTGCAGTAATTTACCGTAAAAGTGGCGCCATTATACTAAAGAGAAGATCCACTTATTATAACTTTTAATTGACCTGAATGTTACACGAATTATCCGGATCCGTGGTCCCGCCCTGGCATTCACAGGTGTACGTAGTTTGCGCTTTCGAAAGCGCCAAAAGTAGTAAAAAGATGAATATTAAGATTATTTCGCCCATGTGCTCTTCTAAGTTGCAAAAGTTACGCCAAAAAGCGTGGCGTTCGCTTTGCTCAAAAATGCGTGCGTGGCAGGGCGGTGGGTGAGGGCATTGTCTCCAAATCGCCCTGGGAGACCGCCGGTTTTCTACACTTTTTGCTGTAAAATTTTGAAAAGATGGGTGTTTTGACCGAAATTCAGGGCGTGAAATACATAAAAATGTGTTAAAAAGATCTATTGATAATTTAGATACTTCTGGCGTAAAGTACTTCTGGGATACCGCCGGTTTTCTACATTTTTTGTTTTGGAAGTGGAAAAACGGGGGAAAGCTAACAAAAACTAAATAGAAAGCTTTTCCACTAATTTAGCGTCTTTCGGCGTCTATAGATAGCGCCGCTTTTTACACATTTTGTTGTAAGCCGGAAGCTGCTGATTCACTAAAACCTTTTATTTTTTCGATTTACTTCCGGTTCACACATTGCCCGCGACTATATCAACTTTTCCAGGCACTTCAGCACGAATGGAGCAAGAATTCTTGGACAAGCTTGAAGCGATGGATCTTGAAGGCCGTCAACCTACCTGAGAAGGGATTGCTCGATCTGCCAGCCGATTTGATGTACGAGGTTTTCGGCCCGCTCGATGCGCGTAGTCTGCTCGAGACGGCCAAGTCGCACGATACTCTGCGCAAAAACGTCATGGATTGGCCGGACAAGCGTTGGGAAATCGTTCATCTATCGTCCAACGTGGCCATCATCGACTACGAAACGTTTGATCGCGAAGAGACCGAGGTTCTGCTGGAGAACGCTGTCTACAAGGATGATAACGAAGCTCTTGGAGACGTTAAATCCGCTTTTAACATCACCGAACTGCCCTACGAACTCTTGATCCCGATCATGGAACGATTCCATTCAGTACATCTTTTGTGGTTAGCCAACGGCCATCCGAAGCTCTTCCGTGCCGCAAAGAGCCTGAAGAACAAGGAATTTTGCGGGCTAAAATGGCTGGCCGATGGAGCAATTTTCAGTGGCTTGGACAGGAAATGGACGCACGCCGAAGCGGAAGCATTGTTGGCGGGTGCTTCCGTTCTGGAGCTCACCTATGATCTGTCGGCCAATACGTCGCCGGATGTTCGCGTAGGGACGTTGACTTTCCAAGGCGACCGCAGTTATGCCCACAAATGCGCTGGATTGATCGAGAAATGGAAGCCTTCCGACATCACCTTCCCCAAGTGGAACGCTCAGGCTTTCAATTCGAATCCCGCCTTGCATCGCGTGCTGAAAGATGTGGGCGTCCTCTATTTGAACGCGGTACCAGTCGACTGGTTGCTCGACATCCCGGAATGGAAATTTACCGAGCTGAGATTCCACGTGTCTGCCGGAAGGAATGTCACTCCACAGATTCAAGCCATGTTCCAGAAGCTCTACGATCAGTGGATTGCGCGTGAGCGCGAGGAGTTCTTGATCTGCCTCTACGTTGACTCAAAGATGGATCGATTCAGAGTCGGCGGATACTACCCGGAGATGGGCGAGCCTGTGACGGAGGAGCGCGGCGATCACTGCGAAATTAAGTTCACTTTCTTCCATTCTCATTGCTTTTCCATGGAGGCGTACGATTCTTATTACTATCATTATTCGTCATAGATTCGTTGTACGCTGGTTTATCGCATTTATTGTTTTTCGTGTCCTTTTCTTGTTGCTTGGCTTTCAAAATTTAACAAGTTGATAAATTACTTATTTGGAAAAGTGGACTTTTAGCCGCAAATGGGCGATATTTGGCAAAACAATCTTTACAACGTTGACAAACAGTACAGTAGAGGCATAATTCTCGCGAATAGAGCGGCGTGCAAGCAAGCCGATCTGGCTGTCAGCTTTTTTTCTGCATCTTGCCTGTTTTGAGAAGACTTTGGGTTTTGGTCGTCTGGCTTATGCGGCTCGCAGAAACGCATCAATTTCTAAGAAAATCTGATTCACTCGGCTTCGGCGTCTCTTTTTTCTCTCTGTGGAAATGGCTACTTTCGAGGATTGGCAAATATATATCTTTTTGGCGGCGTGGAGACTGCTAAAAACAACAACAAAAAAAACTTAAAAGCGTGGCTAGAAAAAAGACAAAAAGGATATCGAGCAGGAGCCGTTTGCGTGCACATTCTGGCGCGACCCTTTTTGGCGAAAACAGGCCCAATTGAACGATGAGACGACGCGCAACCGATTTGAAATCCAATTTACTCGGTTAGCAAAGCGCCCGCGGGCGCGCCCGAAATTGCGCCCGCGGGCGCGCTCACGGGCGCGCCCTCGGGCGCACATTTGCCGCGGCGCGCCCGACCGAAAGCGCCCGCGGGCGCGCCCCAATCGCGTTGTAACGGCTTAGGACGGGTTCTTTTAATGCTTTTATTATTTAAAAAGGGCACTACATCGCTTTTGACGATGCTGTATCCTATACTTAATGTAGATCTTCACGTTCCCTAACAAAGTGGTTGTACTGGCACCTGAAATATGTTTTTTTTTTGCTTTCTTGGCTTTAGCTTCGTTTGGAACTTACAGATACGTTCGATTGCGCGATAGACGGCCCCTAAAAGTGTAGCTAATTACCTAATTTCCTTTATAAACTTCGTAATTCGCCTTACTTTGTTCCCGCTTGCTTCTATAAATCTAAATCTGAAATATTTTTAAAGTTTTTTGAAGGGACTGGTTGCGCACCTTCCTTACCTGCGCCACGGCGCTTCAAAGTATCGTATTCTACATCTACATCTCAGGGATCGTCAAAAGCGATGTAGTCGCCCTTTTTTAAATAATAAAAGCATTCAAAGAACCCGTCCTACGCCGTTACAACGCGATTGGGGCGCGCCGCGGCCTTTTCGCTTTCGGGCGCCCGCGGGCGCTTTGGCCATTGCGCCCGAGGGCGCGCCCGTGAGCGCGCCCGCGGGCGCAATTTCGGGCGCGCCCGCGGGCGCTTTGCTAACCGAGTAGAAACGCCGCTGCGCTCGCCATGCTATCAGGCCTAGCTAAAAAACTAAGCTTTCCTCCGGTAAATTTGCTTTTTTTGCGCTCGCTCCCCGCTACGTTACCGATTAATCTATTGCAATTATCATTTGTTCTCTATTTCTCGTATATGTCCTCTTTTCCAGAACTATATTCCCATTTTTCAGGAAATGACTGACGTTCTTCCCGACAATCTACAATCGCCAAATGTCAAGCGCCGCAAAGTTGAAACCGAGAAAGGACTGCTCGACCTGCCCGTCAATCTGATGTACGAAGTTTTTGGACCGCTGGAGGCCCGTAGTCTGCTCGAGATGGCCAAATCGCATCCAATTCTGCGCCAACAAGTCGTCGATTGGCCCGGAAAGCGTTGGGAAATCGTTCATCTAGCGAACGGCAAGGCCATCATCGACTACGAAACTTTTGAGGACTGGGAAGCCGAGGTTTTGCTGGGAAATGCCGAATACAAGCGAGACGATACCACAGCGGCCAACAAAACTTTGGTCAATATCTGCCACCTTCCCTACGATCTGCTGTGGCCAATCTTGCAGCCGCTTGATGAGAATGCCCGCGTCTCAGTCGCCAAATGCCATCCCAATCTCCTACGGGCGACGAGGAATCTCAACGACAAACGTTTCGATATAGTGGATTGTTATTCGAACGAGGTCGGCCTCTATGTGGGGCATTATGGTCATAACCCAGGATATTCAAGCTGGACGCACAACGAGGCGGAGATTCTGCTGACGGGCTCAACTGTGCACGAGCTCCGCTACGACGTGCAGACGACGATAGCCCCCGATCTGTGCCTAAACCGGCTGATCTTTCTGGGCGAACCGGAAAATGCCCACAAATGCGCTGGATTGATAGAAAAATGGAAACCGTCAAACGTCGACTTTACGGATTGGAATGCTGAAGTCATCAACGCGATCCCGGAGCTCCGCCGCGTTCTGAAGGATGTGAGACGGCTGAAATTCGACGAGCTCCCCGTTGAATGGTTGAGTGACATTCCAGACTGGGGCTTTGAGGAGCTGGACTTCTCCGTCGACACGGCTGAAAAGAATGCCGCCCTGCAGCTCCAGTCCATGTGCCAGAAGCTCTACGACCAGTGGATGTCATCCGAGCGCCACGCATTCGTCCTGTTCGTCCGCGTCAACTCCCTCACCAACGACGATTCTTTTGAGGTCGGCGGCATCTCTACACGGCTCGGAGGGCGGCACGCAGTAGAACGTCCTGATGGCACGGTTCTGTACTTGGGATGTAATCGCTCCATCTGGATGAGCCCGTACAAGGATCGTTTTTATATGCATACGTCCTAGGACGCTGGCCCGGCCTTTATCACGCATTTTGCTGTGCTGTCTTAATAAATATTTCGTTGTAAATTTTGTCGCATAAAGATCAGTAATATTTCGGTCACCTACGGATCAATATCTGCAGTTTTCCTCGCCGAAAAATAGCGAAAATTGCTGCTGCATACTGGCTATCTTTCTGGCGCAACCCCTTTTGCTAAAACAGTTCAGTTTTGCGCGGATGAGAAGGGGTAAATATTTTAAATTTGACTTGGAAACGCCGCCTCCCCCGCTAATCTAAAAATGCTATCGCTAAACTAAGATTCCTAGGCAGTTTGGCTTTTTTGCGCTCGCTCCCCACTCGGCTGCTGGTCAATCTATTAGAATTATTTCTCTTTTTCTTATTTATCCTGTTTGTTTTCTTTTAAACAACTATATTCCCATTTTTTAGGAAATGGCTGACGTTCTTCCCGACGATCTACAATCGCCTAGTGTGAAGCGGTTTAAAGTTGAAGCCGAGAAGGGAATACTCGATCTGCCGCTCAATCTGATGCACGAGGTGTTCGGCCCGCTGGATGCCCGTAGTCTGCTCGAGACGGCCAAGTCGCACGATACTCTGCGCAAAAACGTCATGGATTGGCCGGATAAGCGTTGGGAAATCGTTCATCTCTCGACCGTCGAGGCCATCATCGACTACGAAACGTTTGACCGCAAGGAGGCCGATATTCTGCTGGAAAATGCCGAATACAAAGAGGAAAAGGCACCAAAAGGCGCGGGAACTTCGACCAATATCTGCGACCTTCCTTACGAGCTGCTTTGGCCAATCATGGAGACGCTCGAGTGGGCAGAGCTTTTGCAGGTCGCCAAATGCCATCCCAATCTTCTACAGGCCACGAGAAATCTGACGGACAAGTGGTTCGATCTGGTAAATGTCATGCCTCACGGCGTCACTTTCATGGGTTTTTTCCCGATGCGGATGGTGCAGTTGACGCATATCGATGCGGATATTTTGTTGACGGGCGCCGAGGTTGAGGAGGTCAAGTACGACTTGCAGACTAACGTTACGCCAGTTGCTTCTGTGCGCACGTTGGTGATTCAAGGAGACGAGGAAGATGGTGACAAGTGCGTTGGATTGATCGAAAAATGGAAGCCTCACCAAGTCGTCTTTCCGGAGTGGAATTCCGAAGCTTTCAATTCAATTCCGGAACTCCCTCGGGTGCTGAAAGATGTCAATTGGCTGGAATTTAGCGCGCTGCCAGTCGAATGGTTGAGCTACATTCCGGATTGGAAATTTACGTCCTTGAAGACGTGTTTGGACGCCGAGGGAAAGAATGTGACACCACAGCTCCAGTCCCTGTTCCAGAAGCTCCACGATCAATGGGTCGCCGGTGAACGTGGCTTATTCTACATTTCGATCCTCATCGGCTCGGGCATGATCGATTCTTTTGAAGTCGCCGACAGAGCTACACGCCCGGAGTCGGTGCACGTTGTAGAACGTCCGGGTGCCGTTCCTCTGAAGTGGGGCTGCGAAATGCGCACGATGCTTACTCCTCCCAAGCCGCGTTTCTACATGGATTCGTTCCGCCGTTAGGGCAATCCTTTGCTCCTAACCAATCATCCTTTTTTATCCTTCTCATTTTGTTGAACAGCCTTAATAAATATTTCACTGAAAACGGTGTGGCGAAAATTCAGAAAGCCTGCTTTGCAAAAATGTTTCAATCCAATCTAGGACCGCACAGCGCTTTCTAAGCCTGAAGGTATAAAAAACGCGCTTGAGAAGCTGCGTAATAGTCTGACGTCAAAAGTCCGCGCGGCGTGCAGCGCCCCCAAAACTACCTTTTTTTGCGTTATCCACACCTTTTTCGACAAAATAATTTATTGACAACGTTGAAAAATTAAAAAGTATCGACGAACAAAACAATGAGATCAGGCAGCAAGGTGAGATACCTCATTCTGGATAGTGGCCGCGCATCAGCAGGCCGTTCAGGAAGTGTCGGTACGTCAACCGGCAGCGATCACGGCGGACGATCGGCAGGGCGTAACCGTCCTGCGCCAAAATGTGCAGCACTTCAGCAAGCGCCAGCGGCGAGTCCTTGACGTAGATTTGGAGGCAGAATTCGGAGCGTTGAAACGAGATCCACTGGTCGCAGAGGGCGCGGAACACGTTGGTCAGCTCGATAACAATGTCCTTTCCGCCGGTAGCAATCTTCAGGTCGACGGACGTCAGGTTCCACTCCGGAATTTCACGGAGCCAGCGGATCGGCAAGCGGAACAGGCCGATGTAGCTGATATCTTTTAGTAGGCGCGCCAGATCCGGGTAGAAGCGGAAGACGGAAGCGCCCCATTTCGGGAAGCTCACCCTCCACGGTTCCCAGCTTTCGATGAGCGCTGCGCATTTGTAGGCGTCTGCCGGCTCGCCCTGTAACAAAGCGTTAGCATTTGAGGAAACCGGCGATCGATCGGATTGACCGGATTGTATTGAAATCGATTTTTCGGCTCTTTCGCGTTGTCGGGGGAGGTGACTTTTTTAGGATAGAATTTTTCAAAAATAAATTGTGGAATTCTTTCAGAATAGTCTTTTACTATTCCTAAACGTGAAAACTTTACAAATTTGTATTAAAAACTAGCAAAAAATATCGATTTTCCGCGCGAAAAAGGCCGATTTTGGACCAAAATTCCGACTTTTTTCAAAGTTTTTAGATAGTTTTTCTAGTTGAAATATAGTTATAGATTACTAGAAACACTATTAAGCACTTTCTATGCACTTAATAGGTATTTCTAGACATACAAAAAAGTTCGCCCTCCCCCCGATAATGCGAAAGAACCAAAAAATCTATGTCAATACAATCCGGTCAATCCAAGCATTGATTTCAATCCGATTCAAAACCGGTTTCCTCAAATGCCAACTCTACCTGGAAATTGACGGTGCCGACTTTGATGTTGAGCTTGGTGTCGAGGTGCAGCGAGTAGTCCAGGCTTTCCACCCATGCATCGGCGAGCAGAATCTCCGCCTCGGCGTGCGTCCAGTTTTTCCCCTCGTCGTCCTGTATCGTGATGCCGTCCGAGAAGACCACTCTGTCGGCGCCCCATTGAACGCGGTTGTAGCCCTTGTTCGGGAATTCCTCAGCGCGCCCAGCAGGTTCGGGTGGCACTTTGCGAGGGAGAGCACCTCTCCAACCTAAAGCGGGTGATTTTAATTTGTCGAAAACATTTGGTTGAAATTTAATTTTGTTGAATTCTCAATGCCTGTTCCGCCACGATTATTCTTCTCAAACAGTTCGAAATTCAAACTTCAGTGCATTGAAATTTCGACAAAAAATGATAGCAAATCACCTCAAGCTGCTCCACGATTTTCCAGAGGATCTCGCAGCAAAAGTCGTAGATTTGGACGCGCGGCTTCGATTCACCGTCCTTCACCGAGTCGCCGGGCAGCTCGTGCTCCTCATCCTGCTCATCTTCAAATTTTCGACGTTTCGCGAGCGGCATCGCGGTTTTACCTGCAAAAGATTAATGGCAATCGATCGAAGACAATTAGAAGCAAACAATGGAAAATGGAAAACGCACCATCCATCGCCGATTGGTCGGGGCGCTCGAGCGGGTTCTTCGGCTCGGTACCAACTTTTCGGCGCTTCGTGGCGCGGCGCTTGCCCCTGCGACGCATCGCGGCTTTACCTGAAAAAAAGGATAAGATCGGCGAAAAATAATTAAAGCAAGAAATGGAAAATGAAGGGGAACGAAAGTAAAAATAGGCCAAGAAGTCGGAAAAAAGGTCTTACTTTACAAGTCGTCATCGAAAGCAACTTCCTGTAAAACTATGAAATGGTGAAACTACTTCCAAATACGCTTCTCATCGTGAAACCATGGAAAAAAGAAGAAGCAGGCAGCGGAAATCTATGCAATACGCTGTCGCAACCTCTATTTCGAAGATTTTCGAAACTTTCGAAAGTCGCGTTTTCAAAAATCGGCGTTTTCGCAAATTGGTATAAAAAGATCTCAATAAAAGAAGGAGGAAGAATTGATCGAATTTGGCGAAATTTTGAATAAGAGGTTGCTAAAAATTATTTAGAAAAAATCAAAACCGGCCGGAATTTCCGAAGAACGACTTTCAAAAATAGCGGCAATCGGCAGCGAGGCTCAAAATATGAAGCGGAAATCATTTCGCTAAAACGACATTTAGACTAATTTGGGGAACAGGTGTATTTAAAATCCATCGACTTGTATAACACAACCTGCAGAAATCTTTTATTTCAGAAAAAAGTACACATAAATAATATCACAACATATCACAACCCCGCGAGGAAAAAGTAATAAATTAACGTGGGCGACCCGCGTTGGTTGGGGAATTAGGAAAAATACAAGCATTATTAAATTACATAATATAACCCGTCACCGAATCAAGAGAAAGGAAATTTTGCTAATATGGGGGAATATTTTCTAGACCCTTACAGTAATGGAAAGTCAAGGCAAAGCTTAGGAAAAAATACAAAAAAACTTCAAAAATCTGATTTTTCTCGTGCTGGCCGTCGGATGAGGTAGAGGACGGCGATGGAGCACAGCGCCGAGATGAGGAAATCACGTCAAACCTACAAAACATAGTTAAGAAAATAAAATAAAAAGTGCTATCGTATTATCGGAAGTTATCGTATTTTTCCACAGAATCCAATTTTTCAAATATAAATAGACGAAATGTTTGTAAACCGTTTTTACCATTCCTAAACGCCAAAAACCTACAAGTTTCTTTTAAAAAAACGAAATTATCGATTTTTAGCCTAAAAATGCCTACCAAAAAGTCGACTTTTTAAGGGGTTTAGATCATTTTCTAGTTAAAATGTAGTTTTGTTTTAGTAAAAACGCTGTTGAATACATCTCTATTAATTTACTAGCATTTCTAGACTAAAAAAAACTTCGGGCTCCTGATAATGCGAAAGAACCGAAAATCACGCACCATCTGTGATAAAACGAAAACTTCAGATCCCCGAGCACGATGGTGATGATCTCGCGGTACTGCGACGGCACGTTCATCCGCATCAGCAGCACCGTCGAGACAAAGTACATGCCCTGAAAGGAGTTTTCACTTTTAAAAAAGTCGAATCTACCATCAACTGTGCAAAGAAGAGCACGAGCACGTTGGAGCTCTTGATGGAGGCGATCGCGTGGAACCATTTTGACAGCGTGATGAGCAGGCCGCGCACGGAGGTGACGACAATGATGCCGACGAGAGGAAGGAGACGTGCTGCGACCAGAAACGCACCTAAAAACCAGAATAATTTTCAAAAAATCTAAAAACTCACATCAAAGCTCAGCCCACACCAATGGATCAGGATTTCGATGCTTCGCGTCACTGGGTCGACCTAAAATATGAATTCGACTTTCCAGAACTAAAATGTTCAAAAAAATTTCGCATTTAAGGATTACGATAAACTTAGAGAAAAATAAGTTCTTTAAATGTGTAAATTCTAACCTTTCCCACACGATCAAAAATTATGTTGATCGTGCAGATGAAAATCTTCCACACGCAGTAGATGGCGAAAAAGTAGCCGAGCATGTTGAAGTACTTGCCCAGGAACGTCTTCGAATAGTCGGCTCGTTCCTAAGGTTTAAAAATTATTCTAAAATTTTGGATACCTTGTTCTGCCTCAACTCGATCAGCTCGTAGAATAGATGCCGCTGCAGCTCCTCGTTTTGTGTGATTTCGAGCTCAAGACCCCTGAGAGGCAAAAACTTGAAATTTTTGTTGAAAAACGTACTTTATCTTTTGCTGAATGCCTCCGCTCGACGGTTCGGACCATCGGCTAAATGCCCGCTTGTAGAGTGGTGTGGCGCCGGTAGCAGCGTTCAGCGCTAAAATCGAGTTGAATAAACTGGCGTTCAAAGAAACCCACAACTCTCGAGCTGATTGCTGAAATCCTCGATTTGGAAGAGCTTGCGCACGATGGCGTCGTTCACTTGATGCACTTTTCGCTCCATTTTGTAGATATCCTCCATGGTGACCTGAAAAAAATGAAATAAGAACTTTTTGGAGGCCCCAAATTTTAGGTAAAAACTCACCGAGCTCACAAAATACGTCAAGCATTGATAGGGCCCGTTGACGGCACCGAAACCCGAGAGGAACGCCATCACCGTCACGCCGATCACGCCGATTCGAGAAATGGCCTGCTCGATAGTAAATATACCTAAAAAAGGCATTTTAAGACTCAGAAAATTTGCTCTACCGTGCTGAGAGCTCAAAATCGGAAACGGATCGCCGGCCTTCCAGAAAAAGTAGATGAACGTGGTGAAGATGATCAGGGAAGAGGCGAGCGCTTTACTTCTCGACACTATAATACCATTTTCGACTATAAAATTCCCTCACTTTGCGTGAATGAGCGTAGACAACAATATGGCAGGTAGAGCGGCACAATGACGATCAGAATGAAGAGGATAATGTAGAGATTCAGCCGCCAGTAGGTCATCCGGGAACTAAAAAGATACATTTAGTAAAGCTAGGGTCTAAAAAACTTACTCAGCCTGTAAAACATCGGCAATCTCGAAAATGATCAACACAAACAGCGTGCACGAGATGGCGAACGTCAGAGCGAATAGCAGCTGCACACTTCGATTGTGCACCTCGTAGTTGCGAAATAACTGGAAAGAATGAGCTATCCAGAAAAGCGTCAAAAAACATACCTGCTTTACAAAAAATAACCATCCCAGCGAGAAGAAGGCCAGCCCGGATCCAAGCATTGTAACCGCATCTCCAACATGTACCATCTATCGGAATTGGCCCTGAAAAACATGTTTTTGAAATGGCTTACTTTGATGCTTCCGCATTAATGAAGGGCAAACTTTTTGGTAACTAATTTTTCTACTACACCTGATCCTAAAAGCGTAAACTATGCAAATTTTAATGAATAACGGAAAAAAAATAGATTTTTCGATCAAAATTTCCATTTTTTTTAAAAGGCTTTCTAGTTTCTGGGATTCACATTTTATAACTAATATAAATAAAGGAGCCGTTTCTAGAGAATTTTCTACCCTTCATAGCCGCAAACTCTTTATAATTTGCTACGAATACAAAATGATCTTGCAATCGAATTTTACAATCCTAAACCTCTTTGAAAAGGTTCTAAAGTTTGCTCTTCAAAATAGCTATAACAATTTCCACAAATTGCTAGAATTTCAAAAAAAAATCGGTGCCACCCACCCCCGATAATGCGAAAGAACCCCTGCTTCTCCACACCTCGAAAAATCATTCGGCTTCAACCCATTTGCAATTTCCAGGCAAGTTTCTCAGGTTCAAATAAGTTTATTCAAAACAATCATCCATATATCGAAAGATCAGGTTACAAAAAATGCCCCAAAACTGGAGGCGGACAATAAGGCAATGGATCTTAGCAAAACAACAAATTCAACGAGCCAAAATCGGGAGACTAAAGAACTAAACTAAACGGAATGCACACTACAAAAAATTCAGACCAATTTCGGGATGCCTAGCAATGATTTGACGGATTCGGCGTAGCTTCTCGTCGAAGCCGGCGATTCCTTCTCGTTGCGGTATCGATTCCACTTTTCGGCAAACTGCTGCAGTTCGGGCTCGTCGCCCTTCGAGTCGGCGGAAAGTTGGACGGATGGCGAGAGGGCGTCGCAATCCTTGGCGCGTTGGAGCAGCGATATTATCTGGAAAGGTATTTGGGTTTTTAATTTCTTATTTTCCTTTGTCCTAATTTTATTAACCGTGAAAAAATCAACTAAACCATTTTTATCGGTTTTGCCCTGTTTCTCATACAAAAATTTCGTGGCATGCTCAAAAATTCTTGAAAATTACCTAAAAACGCAACAATTGCGTTTTACAACTTTTCCAAAGTTTTCAGAACTTTTTTTGTAAACTCAACGGGGTTTCCAAAAACAAAAAACCGAAAATGTCCAGTTTTGCCAGAAAATTCATGAAAAATTACCTAAAAAGGCAAAAAGATGTGAAGTTTTGCGAAATTTCTAAAAATGTTGTTAGCACTTTTTGGCACGGCCGCTACTAGAAATACTAAAATACGCGGTTTATTACTGCAAGCAAAAGAACAAAAATTAGCTATTATTTACAGGCAAAATAAGGAAGGAACCGAAATTTTTACCTTTTCCTTCGAAGCCGACCCTTCAAATTCCAGCTTCAACGCGTCGACTCTGGTCGCCTGCTGTTCCCACTGCTCGACCTTGTGCGCCTCGTGGTACAACACCGTCAGCAGATACTGCCCGTAGTCGTCATTCTGCTTTCTTGTGTGACAGCGGTCCGTGAGAATCGTGAGCGTATCCGTGGCTTGATCGTATCTAAAAAGCCAGCTCAAAATAAAAAAGCTGTAATACCTTTGACCAGCCAGTCGTTGAATCTTCTGGTAGGCCGCGTCGGTTAGGCCCAAATTTTTCACTTTCAGGGTGGTGGTGACGACACGGGAGCGGGGATCACGAATCGAGGAGCCTTGATGAACGTAGTCATTGTAGTAGAGGCTCATCGGCAAAAACTGAAAAATACTGGTTCAGAAAAAGTGCATATTTTCACAAACCTGATCAACAGCCTCTTCTTTCTTTAACTCGGCCGGAAATGGCGTGCAAAACTTCTTGATGGCCTCACAGTGTCGCTGGATGGCCGCCGGGGTGAGGTGGAGAAAGTTGGGGATCTTGACCAGCTCGAGGTTGCCCTGTTTCTTGAAGGGGGCCCTTCTTTCCGGGTTTGGCCGCGCGCCCATGCGGACCGGAAGCGGCACCACGGAAGCGTTGAATGATCGGGCGGCCGGCCAAACGTTCGGCCAATCCTGGTCGGGCTCCATCGTCTCCGAGCGGGGCTTTCGCACGGCGAGCCGATTGCCGATGTCGAAACGGCTGCGTTGTTTCCACTAAAGGAGATTTTGCAAAGTTTGGTGTACTATTCCTATACAAGCTAAAAAAACCCATCAATCTCGTAAAACTACGCGAATCCGGCGCGCAAATATCGCCAAAATTAAAAATCTCAAACCACACCTCAGCCCTCCCCGTCTGCTGCTCGATGCTCATCTGCGCGCGCAGCTTCCTCGTGGCATGACGAAATCTCGCAAACGGTCCCCGTTGGCATCCCGATGGACGCGACATCATCCGCCGACGGCACCGCCCGTTTCATCGTCTTCAAATCGCCGGAAGCTTCTCGCATCCGGGCCGCTAGCGTCGATTCCAGTCGCGCGGCACCGGCTAGCCGCAACGGTGGGCGTAACATCTGTAAAAGTGTTAGTTATGATTTTATATGGAAGGTTTAAAGGCCTCAAGAAAATAGAAGAAGCTGGCAATACTGTTTTCTATCAAGAAATATAGTTTTGTGTCGCTATTTCACTTTAGCAAAGCCATTTTTATCGGCGGATCCGCCTCAGTTTTTTCCAATGATTCTTAGGTATTTTGGCGCGCCGAGCTAAAATTTTTGGACCAAAAACCATTCCGGAACGTTGTTTTATCGGGCTCAGCATCTTAAACTATCCTAGGATCAGTAGAAAGTCGGTGGAAAATCAAGGATAGTTCGCTAAAGCAAATAGCGCCGTTTTTGAACCGTTGCATCCAGGAGAGCGTTAAATAAGGGGTGCGCGAAGCATCTAGATTTTATAAAGAACTGCGTAAATAATATAAACAATATTATATCCTAGAAAATATCTTTTTGGAAGGTATAGAAAAAATTTTAGAAACAGAAAAAGCTTCGCCGCGGAATTCCAACCGCTAAGGCTACACGGTACACCTCCGTACACTGCAACCCGCGCGTTTTTGACATGCATTGGCTAACGAAATCCGGCGGCTGAAAACAAATAAACAACAAAAGTGCAAGTGAAACAGCACAACAACACTGGCCTCCCCCATCTGATGCCAATCGACTCAGTTCTCTCGACGATCGTATCGACATGGCTTATTCAAGACGTCCCGCACCGCAATATGAGGTCTGTTCAAGAGTCTAAGAATACTTACAAGCAGGACGTTTTTGAGTGTCCACGGGCTTTCGAAAACCGACCCGTTCCAGAATTTTTCGTTGATCAAAACGCATCTTTCAAAATATGCGAAATGACCATATTTCAAAAGCTACGTAGCTCTAATGTTTGGCGAAATGGCCGACTTTGGCCGTTTTCGCCATTTAAAGTTTCGTAGTTTCCTTATTCTCGTCGTTTCGCAGATTCTGAAAACGCGGTTTTAAAGGGCTGGAGAAAGATGCATGTGGTGAAAAAGCAAAGAATTTTGCAGCGGGCGGGAGTCGAACCAGCGATGGTTCACCCACAGTCCCGCGTGCTAGCCAGTACACCATGGCCCCAACCGAGCCGGCGCGGCGAAAAGCCATCAAATACCCTAGCGTTCTTACACCGGTCGGTTCCGGCTTTCTCGCTTTGACCTGCGCCGAAATTGCGCTTTGCATAAAAATTACGAATTCCGAATACGAATTCCGTAGATAGTAGCGTCCCGTCGGTCCGTCACCCCGACGGACGCCTGGCCATCTTTCTCCAACCCTTTAAACAGCAAAAAGTCTGCACAGCGCTAGATCGCATTTCGAAATCTTGTGGGCACGCAAAAACGTCCCCTTGTTAGCTAGACAATAGGGTATTACGCAACCTACTCAATTTAGGATCCTTCCTCATCCTCACGAATGTTCAATCATGTCGGCGAAGGCTACAACGACTATCTGAATTCGTTGATACAAGGCGCGCGAGTGGCCGGACGAGGAATATGCGATTTTCTAGGTGTGTTCGGCCTTCAGCATTTTTTAAAAATGGCCTGGACCCTTGAATGTTGCCAATATCGATATTTTTGATAGTTGTTATATGCATCGGCATTTTTGTGACATGTCGGTTTTTTGCGGTATCCGGCGGTCCGATTTTTTTTTCCTATTAATCTAGATCCTACATAGTAATGAACGCGCCAGTTTTTTTGAGAGGGGTTATAGTAGAACTTACATGTAGAGGTTGTGGGGTCACAGAGTCCAAATCGGCCCATAATTGGTGGAAAAATCAAATAAAATACGGGGAACCAGATGCGATAAAAATTAGCTGCCAATGGGCACTTTTGTTTAATAAACTTTTAATTTTATGCAAAAAAGTGCTGCTGAAATGCACTTTTAACTGCTCTATCGCGCCTTCCGGCTGGGAAAAAATGTTTTGATGGAATTTTCATAGCCGCCACGACACTGGAACGCTTTCCGGACCCGAAGAAAATTTTCTCTAGAAAATATTTTTTCACGAAAATTTTGACGGCCTATCCCATAGCCCCGGATCCTGGGAGGTCGGAAGCTGCTTAAAATAGGTGGCTCTGACCTCTAGGCGCTTCAAATCGGAGCGCCGAGATATTTCAGATTGCCGGAATAATTCTATTTTTACAATATCGGTTCAAAAATAATATTTATTAACTATTCGGTTGGTTTTCATCGAACTGGAATAAGTAGCTGGGCCTTTTCCAAAAAATTCCAAAATTTTCGAAATTTATTTTGCCGGCCAGGCAACTCCTTGGGATTAATAGGGCCGAAAAACTTTCGAAAACCCTTCTGGACACTCTTCCTGCAAAATAAAAGCGAAAGCAGCAAAAAGCAAAAATTAAAAATAACGACGGGATCCGAACCTTCGACCCCTAGCCTGTCACACGTGCACCCTACCTCTACACCACCGAACCGACGGCAAGGGGCTCTTGGGAAGACTTCAAGAGGGCTCCCCTGTCCCGTACGGTTTTGGCGACCCAGGCCGCGATTCTAGCTCGTTTTCCATGCAAAATCTTAAAATTAAAAGTTTATTAAACAAAAGTGCCCATTGGCAGCTAATTTTTATAGCATCATGTTCCCCGTCTCTTATTTGATTTTTCCACCAATTTTGAGCTGTTTTGGAGTCTGTGACCCCACAACCTCTACATGTTAGCTATATTTTGAAGGAGAAAAACTATCTGGAAAACTTATAAAACGTCCAAATATCAGAAATGTTTGTCCTAAAATTGGTACTTTGGACTTTTTTTGTTTAGTTTTTAAGAACTTTTTAGAAAATGAAAAACTGTAGACGCTGGTTTCTGTATTAGATAAGTTTGATAGTAACGAAAAATCCTAAAGGAGAAACGGATTACAATTGCGCCAAAAAAATTAGATAATTTTTCAGGATTGCCCTGTGACGAACTGCACGAGACCGCCTCAACAGTCCTCGCCGTCCCCATCGCCATCATCTCGTTCGCCTGGTGGCTGCTCTCCGGGTGCGTATCGCTGCTGACACTGCCGTTCCGCTCCACGCTCAACTTCTGCCTCTCACACCCATTCCTCCTCGTCTTCATGATTTTCCTCTTTTTCAGTCTCAGCTGGGCCATCCGCAAGGCTACCCGTGCCGACCCGATCCGTTTCGTGTTCTACCAAGCGATCCCCTACATTGGTGCATTGCTCTACTCCGTGGTCACCATCTTCTTTCCCCAGCTTGATACGATCAAGAAAATTTTCTATTTGTTGTTCCACCCGATTCAGTTCTTCTTGGATCTGTTCGCCAAGGTCGACCAGCGAGCCGAGCGAGTTCGGGATGCCGTTGACATGCTGGGACCGCAAGACACGGTCCGGCGGCGTCCCGTCTCGCGGCTTCTCTGTTCGGCGTGTCGACGGAGCGAGAAGACATGCCTCCTCCAGCCCTGCAATCACTTTTGCCTTTGGAACCGTGTTATAATCGATGATGGCCAGGGTAAATTGGCCTGCCCCAATGTCAAGCCCCGTTGACTCATTTGTACATATTGAATTGTGATCCCCCACCCCCATTTTGCCTTGTTCTGCTAATCGGTTAAAATGTTTGTTATCCTTCGTACCCTTTGAAAAAGCTTCTAGTCTTCCAAACTTCCACGCTATGAATCTCGTTTCAGCTACCGTTGACCTCACCTCTAAATTCATTTTCCCGTTTTGAAATAGTTCGATGCTAAACGCAACTATTTGTGATAAAAATCCGATAAATTTATGGGAAAACAAACATACTTGCGGTCTATGAAAAGTGCACTATCGATTTACAAAAACGAACAATTTCCTCCAGCTGAAATAAAAAGCACTGAATTCTCTAGATTTTCGGTCCTTTTGCTTTATCGGGTGGGCGAACCAACCTTTTTTCGAGGGATCGAACTTTTCCAATAAAAATAGAGGCCGGATTTAGTTAAAAACACTGTTAAACACTTACTCATACGTTACTAGGCATTTCTGAACCTATGGAAAAAGGTAGTCCCCCCCCCCCGATAATGCGAGAAAACCCCACTTCTGAAAAATTATTCATCTTTTGCAGGAGATCGATGTCGAGCTTCGAGGCTGGTAGCGGCCAGCCGCCGGCAAAGTGCCGCAAAGTTGAAGCCGAGAAGGGCCTACTCGATCTGCCGCTCAACCTGATGCACGAGGTGTTCGGACCGCTGGACGCTCGTAGCCTGCTCGAGACGGCCAACTCGCACGACACTCTGCGCAAATCTGTCAAGGATTGGCCGGTGAGGTCTTCCGGCGTGATGAAGCGGACATTTTGCTGCAGAACGCGTGCTACAAGCAGGGGTGGTACCAAAATTCGTTTACTACCCCTAGCAGGCTAGTAAAAAACTTACTAGGGTTAGTAAAAATTTACTACCCCAGTAATTCGGCTGGGAACCCTAGTTAGCAGCTCAAGTGTGAAAATCTTACTAGGGAGGTATCTGAACTCGGCATCGAACTTTGAAAAGTCAGATACACCATTCGACGCGTCTTGTCGAGGGGATTCCAAATATGGAATAAAATCAACCAGAGCCTATAACGATAAAAAGTTATGAGCATTTTAAGTTTTGCAGCGAAAATCGCCGCGGCGATATGAGCGCCTCCCAGCGCACCCTGTTCATCGGCCCCGTGGCCTAGTGGTGTGCGCATGGGTCTCCGGTCTGTGCGACCAGGGTTCGGATCCACTCCCGACTTTTATTTTTGCTTTTTGACCAGTTCCTACTTTTTGCATTTCCAAACTCGGGAATAAGTTTTTCTTGACTGTGTGACCCCTAAAAGGCACCAGCGATGATAAAATAACCTCGGGCAACAAGACCAGGATTGGACGCTCTCTATATCAAAGTTGGCAAAATCATCAAAAACCGCCCTTTTAAGACTCTGTACGAATTCGAAGAATGTAATTTGTCGAAAATAGAACAGTACATCTTGATCAGCAGAAAATTCTCTTTCGAATGGGCTATCTTACATAGGCTTTACGCGAAATTCTCGAAACGTCTTCGGCAAGCTGGCCATACCCTACCCTTACGCCGCATTCCTAAAATATTTTTTACGAAAACTTTTGGCAGCCGTGCGTAACATAGCTCATTTGAAAGAGCTTTCTTTGTTGAATAAGGAGCACTAATCAGTTTAGGCTAAATTCCATTCCGCGGGATGATACAGGGTCTCAAAGATACTGTTTTTCACCATTTTGTCGACTTCGAATGCTCATAACTTTTTACGGTTATACGCTCTGGTTGATTTTATTACATATTTGGAATCCTCTCATCAAGGCGCGTCGAATGGTGTATCTGACTTCTCAAAGTTCGATGCCGAGTTCAGACACCTCCCTAGTTAGCTACTCTTTCAAAGCTATATAAAACGTCCACAAGCGCTCAAAGACTCCAGAGCGATGACAAAAGCTTCTTTAGAGCAAAAGCTACGATTTGAGTAGAAACAACACCCTCGAAAAGCTAGAAATGGTTTAGAAAATCGACGAACAAAAATTTACTACCCCCTAAAAATTTTTATTACCCTAGTCAATTATTTTACTGACCCAAGTAAGAAAGTTTACTGCCCCCGCCAAAAAAATTACTGGGGTACCTTAAAAATTTTTTGGGGTGGTTTGCCACTTTTGGTTACTAGGGGGAGGTAACCTCTTTGCGGAGAAACCGCTAGAAAAACAACGAAACCGCACCGATCGACCTCCGTGCGATTTTATATGATAGTTCAGGCACTTGTCCAGCGATGTGCGTGAACAAAATACCGACACTCCTCGTGTTTGGGGCTAAAGGAGCTTACAACGCAAGTCAAAATTCGCCACTCGCCAAATCACTTTTGGTTTCTTAGAAAGCGTTGGGCCCGGAAGAAAAAAATGCCATTGTTGGCGCGTTGCCCTTGGTGCACCTGGCGGCCAAATTGGGCGAGGTGCCCGCGGTGGGAAATTGCCTGGCAGCCGGGTTTATGTGATTTTTCGTAAGAAATGGATTTCATTTCGTCCGCAAAATTTATTTGGAACGTTAGAAAATTACGAAAAATATCATTTTGTAGTGCAAAACGTCCCTGTTTTGCGCTGATTTCCAAAAATTCCCAAAAAATGAGCCTGTTTAGATTAGTTCTGAACCGAAAATGAGTTTTATAGGGAAGGCTGCCCGGAATTTGAAAAGTTGTCATTTTTCGACTAATACGGTGTAAACTTGGCCGTTTTTAGAATGTAAATTCGCTTTATAGGGACTTGCAAGGCTTCCGAGCGTTTCCGAGTGTATTAAATTTTGTCCTTTTACGATAGAACAGAAAGCGTTCAAGGAGCAACAACAACTGCGTGATTTTGCAAACAAAATTTGATGGACAGAGCACGCCAAAAAAAGCCTCAGGCTCCTCAGAGTCCAAGGGCCGGCGACGTCACGGCTTCAAGGGCGTTCCAGACGAGGTCCCCTCGCTTCCATTTTTTTCTTTCGGCAACTGCATTCGAAGTGGTGGGCCCCGTTTTGGGTTCTTTGGCATTATGGGGGGGACATCTTTCTCCCATGTCTAGGAATACATATAATTTACCTATATATTTTGAGCACGCAATGAAATACAGCAAGCAATGAAAAGCCTTCGAAAAGAAAATTTGGGCGTTATTTTGGTCGAAAATGACCTTTTTCGAAAAATCGCTTTTTTTTTGTATTTATAATGGCAATTTGTAAAGATTTTACGTTTAGGAGGTTCAAAATTTAAAATTTGAATAACAATTTAAAAAGTTTAGGTTTTCCCTACTTATTTCGAAAAATTTTAAGATTTTATATCAGAAAAATTGAATTCTTAGAAAAAATTTGTCCCCCCGATAACGCGACAGTACCGGGTTTTTGCCCAAAATTTCGAATTTCGAAACTTTAAAAAGTTTTTAGCTAGTTTTCGCATCGTAGGTTCCCCTAGACGCACCCCTCAATTTCCAGTGCATTTCGCAGGTGTGCCGATCCCAGTCGCCAGCTGCTGTCCCCTTCTCTAAGCGGTGTGTCTTTTTGGTTGGGCTTTCTGGCCTCCTTTTTCGTTTTCCACCCTCTCTCCATTCCCTGCTCAACCCCCGATAAGCCTCCTGGCGGGGGGTTGGCGCTCGAGGCACCGTAGCTTTTGGTGAGGGCCCAGGCGAGGAGTGGGCCCCAGTGGTGTGGCCATGGCCATGGACTGACTGGGGGTCTCCCCCTAACGGCCACCCCCTTAGGGCCCATTGCGCGCGCTCCAAGGGCCCCCCTCCTGGCTTGGCCCTTAGAAACGCGGGGACGAATGGATTCGGGAGTTCCTTTTTAGGTTTAGCGATTGAATATTAGATTTTTGCAGCTTGTAAAGCTTTTGGGACCTTTAGAAACCTGTTTTGGGCTATTTCGTAGGTTTTTGAGGAGCTTTTTGAGCTTTTCCTGGCGCTGTTTTGAAAAAGATGTGTCTTTTTCGAACAAAACTATCCGTGAGGCTTTCTTTTTTCGCTTTAGCAATTTAGTATGGCATTTTTGCGGTTTGTGAAGCTTTTAGAACCTTTAGATGTTTGTTGTGGTCAATTTTGTGACGGTTTTTTTTGCTGATTTTTCGTCTATTTTGCCAAATTTCATAAATACGTGAAAAGTCTTTCTTTTGGCGTTTAATTTAATTTCTTTGTTTTAGAGAATTTAGCGGGAACTTGTGAATTATTTTCATTAGGTTTCTTCAAGTTTGATGTCCATTTTTCCTTATTTTTTCTATTTAAATCGGGAGTTTTGCTGAATTTTGGCTTTTTGCCTCCATTTTCCAAGCCTGAGAATAATTCTCTGCCCCCAGTGTCGCCCTCAAATTTTGATCGGGAACCCCATAAATTCTCGAAAAATCAGGGCCCTCTCCAGGGAGTCGGGTGTGTGTATGCATGCAATCAGTGAAGATTGATAAGGGGCATCACGCGTCGGCACATTGGTCAGATATTCACCCCCGGCAGCACACTTTTCTGGCTGCCAATCGGCCACGCTTACGTTGGAGCCCCGGCTCATTTTTTCAGGGGTTTCGCGTGATTTTCTGGCAAATTCGGCGCAAAGGATAGGCTATTCATTGGTGCTTTTGCGCGCGACTACTCTCCGTAGGATCCATTTTTCTAACATAATAAGATTCTTCTAGATTCTAGATTATTTTTGACGATTCGTAGAGGTAAACGTTGCAAAATGTTATCTGAAAATACAAAAAAAAATCTTGATTTTTCTGGCCGATTCTTGAGCAAAATTTGACTTTTCAACAAGTTTTTAGACAATTTTGCTAGTTTAAATATAGTTATATGCTACTTAAAACACTATTAGAATACTGCGTATCACGGTAAGGCATTTTGACTTAATCGGAAGCCCCCCCCCCGATAATGCAAAAGCGCCCCATTTTTTAGGGTTTTTCGCGTTTTTAAAATTGTCTAAATAGTTCAATTAAAAACACTTTTAAACACGTTGTGATACGCTGCTAGGAATTTCTGGATTAATAATGGAGAGGGCCCCCGATAACGCACAAGCACCTCGATGCCCGATTCATCTTTTCGGGTTTTCTTGGCGTGACTTTCTGGAAGATTCGCGGCACAAAGAACGCGCTCTTTCTTTGCCGCAAGCCATATGGGCCATGACTAACATCTCGTTCGTGTCTTCGACTCGTCGATTTGTGAACGCCCGGCCGGCTGCAGCCGGTCATCGATTTCGCACTTAGTTTGCTAGGTGTTTTCGGAAAGATGGTTTTTGTTGATCTTCCGGTGGTTGGGCTGGTTCTAAATTTTGATGCGATGCCTGGAATTTTTGCCTATTTACTGATTTTAGTCAATTTTTAGCTTTTAAAGTTGCTAGAAAAATTCCTAGGGCCTTTAGGCAGATTAATAAAATATCAGCATGGCTCCAACTTTCTTTCCAAGCGTACCAGGCCTTTTAGGACATTTGACCATCTTTTTATGCATTTTAGAGCTAAAAGTAATTTTTAGTCATAAAAACAGCGAAAAGATACAATTTTAGGGCTATTTTTGCCAACGGGCACTTTTCTTTTAGGATCAGTTCCATACACTTAACCCTCTTTTTTCAAATTTTCTAGCCTCAGAAACTCTTTTTGAACCGAGAAAAGCCCCCTAAAAATTCTATTTTGCGCCAAAATTGAAAACCGGTTTTTGGATAATGGGCGGAAAAATGCATCAAAAAATTTTTGTCCTGAATCACCAATTTCGAATATTGAAATCTCAAGCTATGCCTTTGCTTCGAGGCTTTCGGCTAAAAGCTCGCTGCCCGATCACTTTGATCAGATTGGCTGTCAACCGGGGCACGAGCCGCCCTCCTCTTCCCCTTCGGCTTCACCCTCCCCGATTTCGGCCACCCCCTTTAGTCATAAAATAAACAAATATGCTCACCCCCCTTCCTGTCCCCTACAGGCCCATTCTCACTTTTGGCGCTCCCTAATCGATAGCCCAGATCGCGATTGGGGGCGGTTTTTTTTAACGGGATTGGCAAGGGATGACATCACGTTTTATTTACCATGGATTTCCGATCTTTTGGACCGCTCCCGCGACACGGAACGCGTCGTATTCGATTACGCAATGGCAACACTGGCCCTAGCCGGCGCGGTAAAATCCTAGAAAATCCATATTAATCCGTTACGAGTCCATTTAAGGGGGTAGGCAAGGCATGATAATAGGTTTTTGCACGGATACGCGTATAGATTCGCCACGCCCGAGACACGCAACGCGTGAGATCGTTACCCACCCGCGCTGCGGCGGATTTGATTACGCAAGAAAATTAGCGACCCGCGCGTTGCGTATTGCAGGCGCAAAAAATTCTATTTTGATGCCGTAACCGTCAAGGTGCGAAAATAGGGTTTTTTTCGATGAGCTCCCTATGGGCTGGACGCCACCGCGACACGCAACGCGTCAGAGAGCTAAAAACCCGCGCTGCACCGTATTCGATTACGCAATGGATTGGCAGGTGTGCGCGTTGCGTGTCGCGGGCAGCGAAGCCCTAGGGGATCCATCGCGCTTCATTCCTTTCCATCATCATGTCCCTGTCACGCCACCTTTAAATTAATTCAACGCCCCCGATTCTCGACCCCATCCAATTTACCACAAATCGATATCCGGCGAATGGCCATCGGGTTGGGGCCCCGGTTTCGAAGCGCCGAAATGCGACACAGCTTACATCCATCCCTGTGGCCCAATGTAGACCCCCAGCCAGAGCACCGCCACCGGGAATTCGAGCCGCAACGCAAACAAATTCCATTTCGCTTCAATAACCGACGATGAGGGGACCCTGGCTCCCTCGGACTCGGCACATTGCCTTTTCTACCCCAACCAGTCACTTTTCGAACACCATTCCCTATCCCCTGGCAGATCCAATTCAAGAATTCCACTTTTTCGCTGAGAATTGGGTTTGCCTTGTCCCCAAAATACCTAGAAAATTCTGGGAACTTCCTAAAAGTGTTAACCTGCCGTTTCAAATCTTGGACTTTCGACGATTGGGCGTTTTCTTACGATATTTTAAAAATCAAACGTCCTAACTTTTTTTCTGGGGAAATTCTATTTGTCTTGTCGCCAAAAATGGCTAGCAAAAGGCTGGGGGTATTTCCGATGGTGTGATCTTGCCGTTTCAAAGCTTCAATTTCGACGTTTGGGCGACGCTTACGATAATTTCAAAAATCAAGGTACCCACTTTTTTCTGGAGTTTTATTTTGGTTTGTTTGGTTTTAACGTACCTAGAAAATCGCGGATTGCCTCGCAAAGAATTTGATGCTGATGTTTCGAGTTTAAAATTTTGGAAATTTTATGTTTTCTTACGGCGATTCGAATATAACAACATGTGTTTTCAAGGTCCTACTTACAACGCTCTATTTTGGCTCACCAAAGCCTCGAAAAAACTTTTCTAAACAATTTTTCAGCGCCATTTTGTCCTCCCTTGACTCACCTTCAAATTTTGCAGGGACTCTTTGGAATTTTTCTGTTTCAAAACTATTAGTCAAAAATTCCGTGGTGTTTTTCAAAAACGAAGCAGTTTTTCAAAGAGTTTGAATGAGTTAAAATGCCGCGATTTCTATAGTTTCTATTGTTTTCCGCTCTTTTTGGCAGCTTTATAGGTTTTGTATCCCGTTATTAGTTTTTTTCTAAGAATTTAGAAAATTTTTCCATTAGCTCATGCTTATTACCCGCTCCGCAGATTTCAGTCACTTCCTGTACAGGCTGTACCCCGTGCCGTGTAGCAAAAGCCCGCACTTCATTAGCACTTCCCGACACCCATTTATCCCCGGGAAAATTCACGGAAAATGGGCCCACTTGCCCGCTACTTCGCGTCTCTGATATAATTTGTTGGCGGGGCCGGGTGTACCTGTCTGCGAATACTGTGCTACTCTCACCCGCATTTTCCCCAACAATTACTAGGCGGCGCCCTGTTGTGTTTGTGTGTGAGAATCGACCTTCTTTACTTTGTTATTTCGAATGACCCTGTAGTAAGCCTTCTTGTTTCCGGCTAACGACTAATCCAGTGTTTTTCTGACGTGAAAATGTAGCATTTAGTGGCTTATGGTCGTTGCTCGGCGCTTTTTTCGGAAAGTAGACTTGAGCTACGCATTTCCGGCCTAGGAATAGATGTGGAATTGATTTATTTTTGTTAGTTTTCACTAATTTCGGTTAGATTTTCGATTTATTTAGTTTTTGTGGGTTTTCTACGCTTTCTGGGAAGTTTCAAACATGAAATTAATATTTTTTGCCACATGTTTTGGCGTTTTTGAAGCCAGCCCCTTGTTTATTTCGGGTGCATTCTCGTTCTTTCTCATTTAGGACAATGAAAATTACTAAATTTACGCTTTTCGATTCACGTCTTTTCCAGAGCTTTTCTGCGCTTTTGCGAAGTATCTTTCCAGAAATCATCGAAAGCCAAGGTGCCCCTCCGAACTGATAAGTCGTCATTTTGTCACTTTTCAATTCATTCTGTGCCATTTCCTGGCCTGTTTTCCATTTTTCTAATCCAGGCCGAGGAAATGATTAATATCTTTGTTTTGCAGGTGACAAGAGCGCCTGGAAGTATCGGATGGTCACCGGCCCCCTGCGCAATCACTCCAACATCGGCCCTATATCAAGTGGCGCCGTTGTGCTTCTGCTCGTATCGCTCGTCTCGCTCGCCGCCGGCGCTCCACAAATAAATGCTCAGGTATGGGGGCTTCCTAGTACTTTTTATATATTATATTCAAAAATTCAAACTTTTGCCGGTTTTGGACGGTTTTTTTATTTCAAAACCGTCCGTTCGTGCGTCCGAAAAACCGCTCTTTCGGACTCTGGCTATAGTGTCCCTGCTATGAATAGATTTTTGGTGACTGTCCGCGTCTTTTTTTCGCGCCTCGTTTATCGGCGGCGGCGGACAGGTGATAATGGGCTTAAAAAGCTCCTGTGATTTTTTGGAAAGACCTGGCTATTAGCGGAACGAAAAAAAACCGTTTCAAGCTCCGAAAAGCTCTTTTAAACAATAAAATAATCTTTTTGAGGAGCTAAAACCAGCGCAAAAAAAAAGAAGAACAAATGGAGCTAAAAGAAAAACGGCTAAAATTATCCATCGGTTATGTTAACAATAGAATAACCGTCTTTTCCAGAAAACAACCTCGCTGCTGGTAGACGAGGAGCCGGACCCCGAACATATAGGGGCCCAACAGGCCCCGCGCTCCATCAACGTCATCACCATCCAGAAGGAGCCGGCCATTTCCGGTGCCCGCGTCGAGGCGCTGACCACCGAACATGAACCGGTTTTCCTGGGACACACGTCGGTTTTTATATTTTGACTTTATACTCGAAAACTAGCATCTTCATGTTTTTTTCGAGTAAAAAAGTCGCGTTTGTAGCGCTCGTGGAATCGCTGTAGTAAAAATCCAAAAATATTGATTTTTTTAGACAAAATTTGAAGTTTTTAGTTTTTTATCTGATTCATAGCCGCTAATTTGTACTGAAGGGCTATTAAAAACTGGCTCGAGTTTTATAGGAAAAAGCGGAGTACTTTAAAGTGTTTTTATTTGTTTAACAATCCGTTGAAAAAGCCATTTTTAGCGCTCGAGGCGAGAGCATCGTGGTGCCCGACTCCCTCATCCAGTACAGCCTCTACGGCTTTTGGCTTGACGAAGTACTCGAGGTATGATCTTTGGATTTCAAAGCCTAATCGGGTCGCCTAGATCGGCTTCACCACCAAGACCTGTATCGAGCCGGAGTACTCGTTCGACCGCGAGGTGTTCGGGTACCAGAGTGACAAGCGCATCACGCTGCACGCCAGCTTTGGAAGGTGGGCCAATTTGATTTGTCGAGATTTTTCTAAAAACTGTATTAGAATATTTTCTAGAGTTTTACCAGGCATATCTAGACGTGGTTCTTTTCTGATTCGTCGAATTCTATTTTTTAAGAATTTTTCTATAGCGAAAATTTCTATTTCGAATCCGGTTCTGCGAAACGAGTAAAAAAACAGTTTTAAAACAACAAAAATAGATATATATTTTCAGCCACGACCGCGAGCTGCGCCTGTGCGTCAAACACCGCCCCAAGGACAGGGTCACCAAGCCCGAATTCGACGAGGTCGCCGAGGCGCGCACCTGGATCTCCACGCTGCCCGCCCCGAGAAAATATTATTTTCCCTTTCCCGTTCAGGTATATATATATATATATATATAGTTTACTAAAGCGTATCGTTAAAAATAGGAAAATAAGTATTTTCTGACTTTTTGACGCAAGGTTTTTGATTTCCGCCGAAACAAATTTTTAGGTAACGATTCTGGCCGTGCTGCTCGTGCTCTCCGGTCTGTTCTCCGGTCTAAATCTCGGACTAATGGCGTTGACACCTCAGGAATTGTCGCTAATTATGAAATCTGGTGCGTTTTTGAACTATATAGCGTAATCGTTTATTTTTAGGCTCAAAAACCGAGCGCCGCTACGCCGAGACGATTCTGCCGATCCGGGAGCGCGGAAATCTATTGCTATGTACATTGTTGCTAGGTGAATACTGCTGTAGAATTTATGGAAATTGTTTAGGAAATGTCTGTGTAAATTCGGCAATCTCCATCCTGCTCGACGATTTGTCTTCCGGCATTGTGGCCCTCATCGGCTCCTCGGCCGGCATCGTCATTTTCGGAGAGATTTTCCCGCAGAGTGTTTGTGTCAAGTACGTTTTACTACAGTTTTGTAGTGCCAACTTTTTTATTAGAATTATTTTAATTTTTTGAAATTGAGAAAAAAACTATGTAGTTTTTTTGCGCTAATTTTCACCTATTTTTCATCATTTTTTTATTACAGGAAAGGCCTGGCGGTCGGCGCGCACACGATATTCCTCACGCGTTTCTTCATGGTCCTCACGTTCCCCGTCGCGTTTCCCATTTCAAAGGTGGTTTTTGATGAAATTAAATTAAATGTGTTAATTTTTGTTAATTAATGGTTTTTATGAATTTTTTAGATTCTCGACTGGCTGCTAGGAGACGAAGTGGTTGCCTATGACCGGAAACGGCTGATGGAGCTGATAAAGGTTCGATAATAATGCGATTTTGATGCTGTATTTCTGATAATTAGTGAACTGAATTGATTTAATTAACGAAATTCTTAATCATAATTTGTTTTAAACTAATTAATTAATTAATTAACACCTTTAAACTAGATAATTTTTGCTTTAGATGAACGCGAAAGACGAAAACGGACTCCCCGACGAGCTACGCATCGCCGTGGGCGCCATGGAGATTTCCGACAAGACCGTGTCGGATGTGATGACCAGGATTGATGTGGGTTTTAGATGCAAAAACTTGATTTCGATTTTTTTTTCAGGACGTGTTCATGCTCCACAACGACACCGTGCTCAACACGAAGGCCGTGGCTGAAATTTTGAGAATGGGCTACACGAGGATTCCGATTTATTCTGGGGATCGCAATAATGTGGTATGATATAACTAGATGGATTGTTATTAAATTATAGTTTAAATTAAATTTTTTAACACGTATTAAAGATGTATAAATTTTTGCTTTAGATTGCAATATAATTTTTTATCAGTTTGTGTTAAAAACATAATTTTAGGTTTCTCTCCTCTTCGTGAAAGATCTCGCCCTCCTCGACCCTGACGACAACTTTACGATACAAATGGTCACTAGCTATCACAAGCACCCGCTGCGTTTCGTGATGGAGGATACGCCGCTGAGGATCATGTTGGAGGAGTTCAAGCGGGTACGTCTCTCTCTCTTTCCCTCCCTCCCTCTCCCTCTCCTCTCTCTCTCTCTCTCTCTGGTATTTTTTGGGATTCTTTTCTTTGTAGCCGTCTCGTCTCTTTTGTCTAGTTTCGACATTTCCAGGGTGACTACCATCTGGCGATGGTGCAACGCGTGGTGGAGAAGGACGAAAAGGACCCGACCTACGACCTCGTCGGCGTCGTCACCCTTGAGGATATCGTCGAGGAGATTCTGCAGGTATTTTTTTGTGTCAGCTGTTCTCGCGGGGAAGACGTGGAATGTAAAAGCGCCCAAAATACCTCTCTCCCACGCTGGAATGCGTAATTTTGCGTGTGAATTTGTCCGCAAGCAAGGCGTGACGTAGCAAAAAGATTTTGACGCGTGTTGATTGATATTTGGACGCTTTTTTATAGCAAGCCGAAAAACTGTATGGATTATTTTCGAGGAACTTAAATGTTACAAAATGCTTTTATTAGAGTTTTAGAAGGCAAAAATCAATTGGCGTAGGCTAGCTAGCAAGGTTTTTGTGGAAATAGAAGTCTTCTGGCTTGGTAAATGCAATTTTGGACTCGACTGGGTTGATTTTTGCATCGGTTTCTTTTCTAAAAATTCAGGAAAATATTTGGCGAACTTCGCTGCTTCTAAACTATAAAATACAATTTTTTTATAATTAACATGTGGAGCTGTATCAAAAAATTATTTAGGAAGTTCGAATAGTTTAAAAACCACCGATTTTTCAGGCCGAAATCGTCGACGAGACGGACGCCGTCACCGACAACGTCTTCAAGCATCGCCGTCGTGGAGCTCAGGTATATTTTTATCTTTTACTGGTTACGGTGGTCTTTTCCCAATTTTCGCGGATTGCTGACGATTCGGCGAACTTGCGCTTCCAGATTTTCGGGGATGATTTTTGCCCAAATATGCCGTGTTCATTACAAGGAGATGGTCTCAGCTCGGAATCGAATTCGGAGTTAAAAATTTGCACACTTATAGAGCTCGACGAGACAAATCGATTGGTGTAACTTTCAGCTGCTGATACAATAACCACGCCGAGTTATAAGCATTTTAAGTTTTTGCATACATTTTGCAAAATATTCGCCGTGGCTTCATAGGCCTTCCCCGCCTCACCAATCACCATGGTCTGGTGGCCTAGTGGTGTAGTAGGCGGGCTCCGGGGAATCTAACGATGGTTCGAACCCGCTCACGATTTTTATTTTTTGCTTTTTCGTCCGAAGGTTCCTCTTTGCTTTCTGAAGGCCTTAAATAGCTTTTTACGCATTATTTTAAATCATTTGATGCGCAGACAACATAACTTCACCGTAAAAAATTCTTCTTACTGGGCATGGAGCCCTTGTCCAACAACCTATGACTATCATTCCCAAAAAAATTTTCGCTTATGAAAATTTTTGTTCGGATAACACACCATTTACAATAAATTACGTTTACTCCTCGATTTTTCATATACTTTGGATTTTCAATTTATTTTGGGACCTGCATAGTCCTTTCGGGTAAAAAATCTAATTTTTTTTCAAAGAGATATTTTTAGCCATTTCTCACCAGAGGATTTAAAATAATGCGTAAAAAGCTATTCAAGGCCTTCAGAAAGCAAAGAGGAACCTTCGGACGAAAAAGCAAAAAATAAAAATCGTGAGCGGGTTCGAACCCTCGTTAGATTCCCCGGAGCCCGCCTACTACACCACTAGGCCACCAGACCACGGTGATGGGGAGGCGGGGAAGGCCTATGAAGCTACGGCGAAATCAGTGCAAAATGTATGCAAAAACTTAAAATGCTTATAACTCGGCGTGGTTATTGTATCAGCAGCTAAAGTTACACCAATCGATTTGTCTCGTCGAGCTCTATAACTGTGCAAATTTTTAACTCCGAATTCGATTCCGAGCTGAGACCATCTCCTTGTTAGTAATCTGGGGCCCAAGATTTGCCTATTTTCTGGGGATATTCGATAAGCTTCCGCGCTGGTAGGGGGGATAATCTTGGCGCGTCGGCTGACTAATAGCCGAAAATGTGGGTGTCTTGCGACCTCCAGATACCGTAGCCACCAAAAACTTGGCTTTTTGGCTGTAACGGCTTTTTTCGAAAGCGAGAACTGATTGAGGGTTCTATAAATAGTAAGATAGTAAATTGAGTTATGCTTAATTTTTGAGAAGCGGATTACCGTATCCCAAAATTTCTGGACTAAAATGAAATTTTTGAGGGGGTTTTTGGGTCAAATTCGACGTAGAATTCACTGGTAAAATGGGGAATCGTTATTTATTTTTGTCACTGATCACCGTAGCTCCAAAGCTTCTCCGCCTCAAGTAAGGATTTTTAGGGACATTTTGCTTGAAATTTGGGCGGGAATTCGCTAGTAAAATGGAGATTTTTGAGGTTTTTTATTTTTTGAGAGCATTCGGTTACCGTAGCCCCAAAAAAGATTTCACGCTAAAGTAAGAATTTTGGGCCTTTTTTGGGCCGATATTGAGTGAGAATCCAGTGGTGAAATAGTGGGATTTTTCGCTTATTAGCGTGTGAAAATGAAAATTGGATTGTTGGGGCATTTTTTACAGTAATTCGTGCGAAATCAGTACTTTTTAGGGCGTAGAATAAATCTGGGAAATTGAGCCCTTGGCTGGGAATTTTGAACGAGAGGGGCAAATTGCGTGAAAATACGTTTCTTGCCAAATTGAACTTTCTGAACGCCAATTGCAAAATCTAGCAATCGGCTTAACTTGAAGTAATCTGGCAAATTACAGCCTCTTCAAGTGGAATTTTTGATGACAAGCTTCAAATTTTTCAAAGAGGCTGTTTTTGCCAATTAGCGGCATTTTGTGGAGCGCGGCTCTTGAATTCCAGGGGACAATTCAGGACTTTTTGGGGACAAGCTTTTACCCTAATTGCCGCTACAGTATGACAGCGGATTTTTCAGGGTTTAAAAATCTTTTAATAGAAAGCTTAATGGATAGGTGGCTGTTTTTTAGAGAAAAACGCATAATCTCTGCTAGATTGCGCAGATAATTTAGGCTATAATGTAAACTTGTGTTTTCGTGGGGTTTTTTGTAAAAGAATTCCAAGCTTGCCGTACGATCTATTTCGGTTTTGTTGTAGAAATTTAACATTTGTCAAATTGTTGCTCAGTGGACTTTTGTTTTCTTGAGTTGTTGGTAAAAAATCTCCAATAATCTCTGCTAGCTTGCCTTCTTTTTTGGTCTGATATTTTTATGAAAATCGATAATTCGTTTGTAAAAATCTCTGCTAGCCTGCCGAGCGAATCTAAACTTTTGTTTGACCAATTTTATGTTGTAGGATGATCGCCAACGATCACTGCTAGCTTTCCCTAGTTTCTATTCCATGTTTTGTATAATTTTTCAAAGAATCTGGGCTAGCTCCCGCAGCGAATCTGGAATTTTGCCGGTTTCTTGATCCATTTTTACATCGTTCCCCACTTTTGTTCTTGGCCGCAATTGGGGCGGTCATTTCCAGGGGAATCCGGCCATCATCATCCCATCGTCATCATCATCCAGTGGAATTCTAAACTCCATCCCAAAAAGGCGAAAGGGGAGAAAGAACAAGAGATCCGGGCAGAAAGGGTCTTGTTTTGGGCATCTGGCCCGCCCCAAGAGCCCGAGCTGGCCCCGCCCCCTACACCGATCTGCTCTTCAAGGAGGGCCAACTCGCCCTCAACGAGATGCCCGTCGTCCGGCAATTGTATTAGGCTCCTCACTAGATCGGCTACGCTACTAGATTCTGGGCCAGATTCTGAGGCCGAGCTTCTGAAGAGGAGCTCCAGATTTTCTCTTCTAAAACAGGGCTAAACCGATTTGGCGGGTGCCAAGAGGAGGAGGAGGCCAGATATGCGCCACCTCACTTGCTCAAACCTGGCCACCGAGCCGCACTCCCCGGTTGAAGACCCGAGGACCCATATGTCGGCCATTGTCCTGCTGCACCCATCTTCTCCCACCCCATCGCAGGAGAGCCAACCGGTGGGCCCACGGTTGTCGACAAGTTCGCTCCCGAGAATTCTGCGTGAGACCAGACAGAAGATCTATAGGTGCGTGATTAATCTCGGCGTTATTTTAAAAACCCTAGTTTTTTGGGGTTTTAAGGGACCTGGAAGGCAAGATCTATAAGTTTGTGCATTAATAGAAATTTTGATCTACCCGATTTTTGTAGCGTTTGAAAGGGAACTGTAAGGTATAAACTTGAGTTTTTTACTGGAAAAATCAAAAACGCTCAAAACGCTTAACGTTGACGAAAAAATCCCGTTTTTTTTATACCCGCCTCTTTAAAGGACGAGAAAGGCATGATTATGTATTTTTTTGCTATGGATTTGTTTTTGATTTATATGAGGCTTTTTGAGCGCGGAAGCTTGCCTTGCCCGCCCCTTTAAAAGCGGTTTTTAGACAATTTTCGCCTATTTTTGCCAGCGTTTTTTGGTCTTTTATTAATTGGGTTCCGCCCGCCTTGTAAAACGATCTGTTCTGTAATCTGATCCTAGTCTGCCAAAATCCGGGTTTTCCGCGTGGGTACTCCGGAATTAAACCGGAAGCGGAAATTTTAAATTTAGCCTGAATTTATGCTCAAATTCAAGAGGTTCGGTGTTTCTAGGTTCCTCGAAACCACGAAAACTGCTCGATTTTGCGATTTTTGGCTTAAACCACAACTTCAAGGTTCTTCTTAGAGAAAATTTAATCGCCAAAATGACTTCCAGGTCCCTTTAAACCGCGAAAAAAACGAATTTTGCTCTCAAGCCACAACCCCAAGGAGTTCAGCAGCCTTCAACGGCCCTTTTAAAAGCACCCCAAAATTCTAGGCAATGGTCCCCGGTCCCCCTGGCCGATCGGCGATACCAACGCCGAATGTTCAACAGCCAGCTCTCCACCAATTCCAAGCCGACGTCTTCAAGATGTTCGCTCCTTCTCCCCGTCTCCAATCGTCCCTCGTCCTCCTTGAGCACATTGGACGTCCCCCTGTCCCCGAGATTCTCGCCAAAATCCCCCGGCCAAAGAATGAGGCTGTCTTTTCAAGCCTCGACCGGTTCCGCTTATTCCCAGGCTACAACTTCTATCATTAATTCGCACGGGTCGAGGACGCTGGAGTCGAGCTATTTCCGGTATTTCTGCTCTCTTTTCGTGTTGATTGTCGTCACCTCGACGGTGGTGGCATTCCTGATAGTGTGGAAGACGAACAAGACGATCCACGATTGGACCCTACAACCGCATCAATTGTATCAGTGACGCGTGAGTGGAGAGAGAAACCTCCGATGGGGCTTGCTGGATGGACTTATTGGAGTTTTTAGTCTAGAAAGAGAGGTTTGAAAGGTTTTGAGATTTGTAAAGTCATGAAATGCTTCATTAAAATTTGAACTTTGAATATATATAAATAAATATATAAATAAATAAAACTTTGAAAATATACCGAATTTAGCGTGTCGAGGTGTTTTTTTTTGAAATTTCAATCCATTTTTGGAGTTTGTTGCCGAAGAAAAAAGAGCGACAATTTTTCTGGTTTGACTAGTCTTTTTGGATTTGATGTGAAGTCCAGAAAAATAGGAATTGTTTCTGAAGCGGTTTCTTAAGCCGTTTTTGGAGTTTGTAGCTTTAAAATGAGCGCGCCTTTTTATCGAGTTTGTAGCTTCTTTTTGAAAAGAGTATTTGAAGCTGGTTTTTGTAGTTTGTCGTAATTTTGCTAATTTTCTTGGAAAATGACCCGTTTATTTTTTTAGCAAAACTAGAACTTTCAGTAGCGCCTCAATTACGGGCTATTCAAGTTGCTACGTAGCAAATATACGTCGAAAACGAGGGTTTCTAGTTTTTTTGCAAAAAAAATTGGAAATTAAGATTTTGTAGGGTTTTTTTTTGAACTATGAGTAGGTTTTGGACGCTTTTCCCGACTTTAGAACTGTCACCACCCCTTAAAACAACGCCCCAAAATTGGACGTTGAATTCTGATGGGTGGGGCTTCTCCCCAGCTGTGTGCGTGCGTGCAAATTGGACGAATTATCCCGGTGGTGCTGGTGGTCACCACGTTCTCGTAGGGAGAGGGGAGAGGGGACACGGCAAAACAACGGCACCTTAATTCTATGGGGCCCAGAATCTAGGGGGGAATTTGCTGAAAATTTTGGGTCTAGAAAATTTAAATTAAAAAATTATAGTTGGCAAATTGTTAATTGAAAAACGAGAAAAATTAATGTTCTTTTTTTCAGGCGACCGACCTGAGCTACCTGTGCTCGAATGAGGAGCCGTCGAAGCTGTCCGTCCAGATGCAGCTCGTCACCATGCAGGTGTGGATGATTTTTTTGGAAAATCAAAATCTTGTTTTAATTAACTAAGCTGCATAAATATTTAAAATTATAAAGATTTTGATTTTTAATAGCATTTTTGGGAAGAATTTAATTCCCTGTTTTCAGTGGCTGACAACGAACCACGCACTCGCCTTCTCGTCGGAGGTGATAGCCTCGCCGGTGCTGGAGAAGCTCATCCGCCAACAAGTTCGACGGGTGCGTTTTTAAAAGGGGCAGGAAAGTGAGAATAGACCCCTGGACTGGACTAGGTCTCGACAACTACGGTGGAAGCACGTATCGTAGCTGACATTTGGCGTGTATCGTAGTTGTCGAGACCTAGTCAATTGCAGAGGTCAATCCTCGCGCTTCAGAGTCCCTTTAAATGAAAAATTTTGGTGGTTTCAGCTGGTTTTCGTTCAAATTCGCGCCGCAAATTAGGAAGTAATTTCCCGAGGGGGATTTCCTGGATCAGGGCCAGGTTGAATTTTGTTCTCCTCGGCTTACAAAAAAGGCAAAAACATCCGGGATTACGCTTTTTGGACTTTAAATCCTCTCTCATTCGGGAAGTACTAGCCAGAGAACACGTTATAGACCAATATTTAGATCAGGGATTTAGCTATTTAATTTAATTTTTCTCACATCAATTAATTTTTGGGTGAATTTACCTAGTTTAATTCAATTTTTTTAATCTCAAAGTCTTCTTAGTGGAACAAATTTTGATCTCAATGGTAAAAAATAAATAATTTTAACACTAACAAATGAAGAAGCCGTTTCTGGTCTCGAACATGTTAATGAATGAGGAAGGGAAGGGAGCAGAGAGCGTCCACCTGGGAATTCTATAATTTCTCGGGGCCCACGGTCCAGGAAGTGTTTGCAAGGGGTGGGGTAGGGTGGATGGGGGCCCAAGAATACCTGAGCCATTGCCCATGATGCGGGAATTTATTACGGGTTTCTGGTAGGTTTTTTGGGCCTGGAGGACCCGGGGAATTTGGGTAATCTACGGTAGAAAATTAGAGAAATTTGGGAACAATTTGGCCGGGGGATTTAGCAGTTTTTAATCTACTCAAAAAATAAACAATGGGGAGGTGAATATTCATTCTGTTCTTCAGGTGGAACTATCGCACCTTCCCGACATGTACGACCCGAAAGCCGTCATCCCGCGCACCGCCAAGATCTTCACCAAGGGCGAGTTCAGCGACCGGTTCGTGCTGATTCTCGAGGGACGCGCGCTAGTTACGATTGGCCAGGTAAATTATTTTTTACAGAAAATTTGCGCAAAACTCGTCCTGGCTGAATTCTGGCTATTTTGAAAATGTGGGTGTCAGCGGGATTTCATCGCGTAATCAATTTTCTAGATCTCGAAATTTGACAATTTTTTAGGCGAACATTCTGACTTTTTCTGACCTTTAGAAGTCGCTGGAGACAAAATATAGCGGTCTTTCTTTTTAGATTTTTGATATTCTTGAATTTGATTTTTTATGTCCTTTATTTCATAAAATAATTGATTTTTAATAGTTATAAAAATCAAAATAAATAAATATTTCATAAAATTTCATATTTTAAGGCTTACTGTGTATTTTCGGCTTTTTTTAATCGTCTGGAATCTTTGAAAATTCATTCTCTTGGTTTTTCGACATCATTTTAACTTTAGGCTTCCCGCGAACTTATTTTTCATTTTATGAAATTTTTTTGGTCCGGCTATCGGCTGTGTTTTTGATGTGTTGCCCACCCTGATCTGGGGAAACCCCTGTTTTAGTCTGGTGGGGCGGGCGAGTCAGCAGTCTCTCTCTCGCTCTCTCTCTCTCTCTCATTCTCGCTCTCTAACCTTTATCATTGCGTCGTAGGCCAAAATAATAGGATAATCCACCCGGGCCTAGCGGATCCGGAATGGAAAACGTGACCACCGGGGGGAGGGCAAACGGTCTGGCCATCTTGCCTCATCTTTTTGCACACTAATCCCCCAGAAAATTGGGCAAAATGAAGAGTATAGTAGCACTGGAGCAGAATTTTGGGGGATACGAAACTGCGGGCAAACTAGCCGGGACCATTTGGGAATTTAGAAATTTGTGAGGGCAAGCAGGCCGTGATCCTTTGCGAAAACTAGCAGAAAATCTGTATAGAATTCGGTTGCTGGCCAGCAAAACTACATAGTTGCTCAAGAAATTCGACAAGCAAGCTATCAAAAATTTTTGAGGAGGGGAATTGGGAAAAAACCCTTAAAGGAACCTTTTAGAAGAATATTTGGAATTAGCGGTGATTTTTGGGGATTTTTCGAGTCGGTAGCTAGCAGAAACCGTTTGGGAATTTATCTAGCAGAATAGATTTAGGTATTCTCCGGGATAGCTAGCAGTGATTTTTGACGATTTTTGAGAGTTCAATAACTAGCATTTTTAGGAATTTTGATAAAATTGTTCCGTTGCAGGACCAAATGACGTTCGAAGCCGGGCCGTGGCACGCGTTTGGCACCGAACTGCTCGAGCGGCTCTGCGATCATGTCGTGGCGGAGAGCAAGCGTCCTTTGAAGTACGAATTTTATGGATTTTGATTACGTAATCGTTTCCAGTGGCAGCCGTTGCTCCCTGACCGACCGCCCCGAGCAGAAGGACCGCAAGATCGGCTTCACCCCGGATTATTCGGTGTGTTTTTTAGCCTAGAGTTACGGGTTACGGTAGCGACGAAAGTAAAAATAGCGTGATTTTCCAGGGTTTTTTCCTTTTCCAAGGTTTAACTTGCTTTTTAAATAGATTTTACTTTTTTAAAAAGTATTCATTTTCCATTGGTACGGTAGCTTAGAATTTCACTTCCTGGTCTTATACCCGAAATCTGATGACTTGAATATTTCGAAAATCCGTGGGGGCTGCATTATAAAATGCCCCGCAAAACCGGGTGACTAATTGTAATCTAATCTCGCGGATTTCCCCAGGTTTTTAAGGTATACGGTGTACGCCGATAAGCCGGGTGTACTTCGGGGATTTTGCAGAACAAAAATTTTATGCTACCGCGACCTGTCACGCTTTTAATCTAAAAAGTATAATCTGGAGAATCGTGACTAGGTGGGAAACTATAATCCAAAAAAATGATTTTCGGCTGAAAATGGGTCTTTGCAGGCCGTGGCCTTTGATGCTTTATGGAAACTTTTATTCAACTGTTGAAAAATACCTAAAATGACGTTTTGAAGGCGCTGGAAAATATAAAATTTACGTCGTGACGTCCCTGCCATGTCGTAATCATCAGAATTAAAATTTGGGGTCTAAAAAAATTTGGGATCGAATTTTATTTTTTCAAATTTGGGTTTCATGTTTTTTTAAAATTTAGAAAAAATTTTATTAAAATTCGATAGCAATTTTTTCGAATTTTTTTTTGGCTGTTTCGATGATCCTACCTTATATAATTTTGGAGTGTATCTCTGTGTGTGTTCCCGGGCCAGGGGGGCTATTTTATAATTCCAAAAATACAATTCGCATTTTGCAAGTTGCACGCGGGTGTGTCGGAGGAAAGGAAAGGGTCCGAAGGCCCCAAGCTATCGGAAAGTCAAATTTTCATGCAAAGGCCGATTCCAGCGCCGGCCCGCGAAGCGGTTTGGGGGCCTGGTTTATAATTGGAAAAATAAAAAAGAATTGAAAAATTTGTAAAAATCAAAACAAAAAATCGCGCTTTAAAAAAAATTTCGTTTGGCGCGAATTATGGCCATTCTGTCAATAGAATATTTTGGAAAAAATTTGATAATTATTCAAAATCGGGTAATTATAAAATTATGCTTTTAAAAGCTGGAAGGGCAAATTTGGTATAACTTCCCGATTTTCAGGTGGTCGTCCGCGACGATTGCACATTCCTCGAAATCTCTGCCAACCACTACGAGCTCGCCTACAAGACGTCCCAGATCTCCAAGACCACCGCAAGGTAATTTTGTTCGATTTTTGGCCGTTTTTTGTTTTTAAATTTAGTTTTTTGCTTAAACTTTTCAAAATTTGGCCGGGCCGAGACGTTCAGCTTCAGAAAGTGAAGGGCGCCAAGAAATTCCCAAAAACACTCATTTTTTGGATTTTTAGAAAATTTGGTGGATGCACTCGTGTTCTAGACAAAAAATTTAATTTTTATCTATGTTTTTTGATTTAATTAACAAAAAAATTGCACCCAGCATCCGCATCTGCACCCACCCACCACTAATCGTGTCCAATATTTTTGTGCGTCCGTTTTTTGGCTGCCCTTATACGTGCCCGCGTTTTTCGGCAGGTGGATTTTAAAGGGAGCGTGACAGCTGAATTATGCAAATTTCAAAACTAAACTTTATTAATTTCAAAAATTTCAGAAATTTGGAATTAAAAATCTATTTTTTTCGAAAAAAATTTCGATTTGCATTGAATTTTCATAAATTTTTCAGGCTATTCCTTATTATGAATTTATTTGAAACCAGCGGGGGAGGAGGCCGCTTCGACTCTCCCGCTGCCCTTCCTCTAAGGCCTATAAATTTTTGCCTTTCCAATCACGTCGCCCAGGTGAAGCAATTTGTTCGGTCTCTTGATAATAATCATTAAAAAATTTAAACAACCTTTCGAAAAAACTGTCATAGCTCACAGACTAAAAAGATTCGAAGACAGCCCTCTTCTTTTGGCCTGCGGCGCTAGCTACCAATCGTCTTTCTTTTCTGGAGCCTGCGACGCAAGCTTCTGCGGCTAGCTTGACTTAAGCCTGCGGCGCAAACTTAAAACTTGGGTCATTCCGTCCTGCGGTGCAAAATTCAACTTCTAGCCCCTTCCTTTCCCGCGCGCATAATTGAGAGGGCAGCTTCATTTTTTTTAGCCTGCGGCGCCGCTTGGGAACCCCCCAAAACCCCGGGGCTACGAGCGCAGTTCTGTTCCCTGCGGCGCGCGGAACTTCTTCCTTCCTAAGCCTGCGGCGCAAAATTTTTAGCGGCAAGCTTGGCTCGAAATGCGGCGCAAACTTGAGCGCGTTTGCCGAAAGCCTGCGGCGCGGGCCCGGGAGTGGTTGTTCCAAATTCGGCGGCGAAAACGAGCGCTGGCTTCGTTCGAAAGCCTGCGGCGCTGCGAAGAACTTCTTCCTTCCTAAGCCTGCGGCGCAGCGAGCGGCTAGCTTCGTTCGAAAGCCTGCGGCGCTGAGCGAGCGGCTAGCTTCGTTACAAAGCCTGCGGCGCAAGCTTGAGCGGCTAGCTTCGTTCGAAGCCTGCGGCGCTAAGCAGGCGGCTAGCTTCGTTCCAAAGTGCGGCGCTGGAAGAACCTTCCTAAGCCTGCGGCGCTTTGGAGCGCTAGCTTCTTTAAAGCCTGCGGCGCTAAGCGAGCGGCTGCTTCCCCGAAACCGCGGCGCAACCCGAGCGGCTGCTTCGTTCGAACCTGCGGCGGGAGCGGTCCCGAATAGCTAGCTTGTGAGGTAAAGTTTGGGTTTAAACCTGCGACGCTGTTTACACCCCAGCTATAACCCTCGGCTTGCGCAGCCCCCCTTAAAGCTTGCGGCGCTAGCGAGCTGCATATACCTGTTAGCCTGCGGCGCGGCGAAGGGTAGCTTGTAAAACGCTCTTGCCGAAATGCACCCGAAACAAACTTTCCGAGCAAAAAGCAAAAACATTCGATAGCCGGGGATCGAACCCCCGAAGGTTGCTTCCCCGCCGAAGCTATAACCATCACCATGAAACGCCTAAGGACCGATACACCCCTTTTTTGCCTCAAGAAGACTGCCCGGGGAGGGAAACAAAAGGCATCAAGGCAGCTAAAGAGACGACCAAACTCGCGGTGCACCTGGCAAGAATGAAAAATTTGTATTTTTCAATTTCCAAATTAGCCCTGAACCCCAAAAACCAATAAAACCGGCTTTAACTTTGTAACCTTGTATTTGATCGGGTTCTGAAAGCCCATGGAAAAAGAGGTCAAATTCCCCGGGGGGGAATTAGGGCATTTTGGACAGGGAAGGCCCTCAAATAAAACCCGAAACGGCCTCCGCACACACACAAAGACAAAGATACGCGACCAAATTATATAAGGTAGGATTAATATGAATATTCCTTATTATGCTTATTTGATAATCTCGAAAATTTGGAGTGTTTTAAGGTTTTTTTTTGGGTTTTAGTTTAATTTTTTTGCGAATGTTTGCTGGTTCGCCCCAATATCTCGCTGTCCCACGCTCCCTTTAATGCGCCTCCCCCATTTTTTGTAGGCGAAAAATGTAGAGTGAATGTCCCCAGGCCCTCATTTTTCTTTCTGGTTTTACTCCTTTAAAGCTATTTTTCGGAATTTTGGAGTCGATATATCGATTGACAAATCTTATTTTGGGTTTTGTAATATGAAATTCAATTTATTAGGCGATTTTTTTTGTTTTTTTCCACGCAAAAAAGAATCCAAAGCCGATTTTACGATTCTTGGCGCTAAATTATGTTTTTGAAAATTTTTCTTTTGAAAATTTTTTTGTTTTTTCAAAAAAAAAAAAAAAAAAAAAACTTTTTAAAATTAAAAAACCAAGGGAAAAAATTTTTTCCATTTTTTTAGGGAAAATTATTTTTAAAAGATTTTTGGATTTTTTTCGACTTCCCTTTCCAGTCGATATTTGGGGCTAAAAACCTTGAACCCCAAATTTTCCCCGTCCCTTCCCGTTGTCCCTATAATCGTGCGTTGTGCCATTGTAGATGCCACACCCACCAGATGGGAGCCCGTCAACCCACAAGAGGCATCAAGTTGCGAAGAACATCTACATGCCCGGATACCCCACTACTGCCCCTGGCCACGATGATGATGCTCGACATTGCCGAGGCGGGCAGTCCGTGCTCTTCTTCTTCGACATCATCACCTTCTGACACCTCAACGCCTGCCTCCCCTCTATTAATGCGTCGCGATTGAGGGGTTTGTGGTCTACTGTCCCCTGAACTCCCTGGGCTCGTTGATCGGCTACAGACTACAAAAATTAAAATTTTTGGGAAATTTTTTTTGGTTTTTAAATGCCTAAAAAATTTTTGGTTTTTTTATTTTTCAATGTTTTGCTTAAAAATTTGACTACAGCCTACAAAACGAGGCCAAAAGTACAGAACTACACTTTCTTGACTAAATTTCTTTTTTTTTTGGATTTTTAAAAAAATCTTGAATTTCAAAAAAATCGTATTTTTTTCCCGTTTGTTTTGTGGTCGGTAGCCGAGCAAAATCCCCCCAAAATCACCCCAATTTTCTATGTATTTACCTGTATAAATTCCAAATTTAAAGCCTCAAACTCCCCGCCTAAAAATTGTCCAACTTTGATTGTCGCCGCATTTTGGCTTCCCCGGGTTTTTCAGTTGCCTTATTATGCTAATTTCTAAATTCTGCCAAATGCTTTTCCCTAACCTCACACATTCCTCTGTTCTACCGTACTCCTCATTTCCGTTAAACCACAAACTACAAAAATTTCCAAGCTCCGAATGTGTACATAGTAGCCGTTCGTTGTCTCTCGCGGTGGTCCCTCCCTGCCTCTAATTTCCCCAATTTCCTCCCTCTGTTTGCCCCTGGTGTGTTTGCATTGAGTGGGTTACGGTAGTTGCAGTGCGTTTCTAACTCCCTTCGGTTTCATTTTTCACCCGACTACTACGGTATACACCAATTGACACACCCCCACACAAATGCGCAATTTTCATTTTCCCCACAATATATTTATGAGCCCACGCCCCGGAAATAAAGGTTATGATTTTGTGGTTCTGGAAAGGGACGGAAATTGAAAGGAGAAATTATGGAAAATATCCATTTTTAGGGTTTAAACCGAAATTTGGAATTACATGGCCTAATCGGTTTTAGTTTATAAATACGTGATTTTTAGTACATGGAATTTTGCGTCGTTTCAAACCTAGTGCCCATCGAAGTGAAAAACCAACTAATAGTAATATTTTGTTTTTTAAAACGTAGCCGCCAGCTGAAAAGGGGAATTTCATAGCGTAATTGAATGCCAAACCAGTTTTTTTCTGAGCGTTATTTATCACAAATAGTGATGTTTTCAAGCATTTGAAAGGTTTGGCAATTTGAAGCGTGTTTTTGCTGGTTCTTGCCAATTTAAAGATTTTTAGATCGTTAGTGGACCGGAAAATTGAGAAAATAGCCTTTGAAACGCATATCCTCTTGAACATGGTAATCTCCAGAATCTCTGTGGGCGAGGGCCCGACCTCGAACATCATCCGCGGGCCGCTGATGACGGATAGGACGGGCAGCCAGAGCAGCGTCAGCAAGGGGTGCAGCGCTAGAGATGTGAGTTCTTCACCATTTTTTTTATGGAATCATATTTGGTAAAGAATTAATGGAATGTTGGGCCTTCTAAATTGCCAAAAATCTCCATACCATTCAAGCTTTTCCCTCGATTCTCAACGGCTGAGGATCCGACGAGCCAGACGGGCCAAATTGAAGTAATTTATGAGCTCAAGCTTCTGTGGCTTTTGTATAAAATACGCTCTCATAATGAAAATTCGGGTTTTTAGTGTTTCTTTGCTATAAAAATTAAAAATGCGATCTTTCGGCTTGCCCTTCGATTTCAAAAAATTGTTGAATTTTTTCAGAATTAAAAATTCGATTTTTGGGTTGTTTGTCGGCTTTATCCGCATTATTGTGCCCACAAAAGTCTGCTAAAAATGAGTAGCGACCATTTTTGAGTTGGTGCAGCGCCTGAAGTTTCGCCGAGGCACCTATGTCTAATCTGGAGACAGGGCGTAAGTTAGTGTCCCCGGATTGGATGGTTACTGTATCATTTTGTAGCACCGGCCGGCCACTCAAAAACCCAAATAAACCGACGCTATTCCCTAAAAATCTTTGAATTTACTAAAAACTATGAATTTTTTAATTTTTCAAATTTTTTAAATTTCCCCAAAAAAATTGTATCAGATTTTTTAAAAATTCAGGGTTATGGACTTATGCTGGAATTTTACGAAGTTCAAAGGGAAAATTCAGTTTTTTAAAGGGCCCGGAAGTTTTTTGTAAATTTTCATTAAGTTTTTATATGGGTAGGGAAATTTGCGTTGGTAACAAAGCCTTAGTACAAGATTTTAATAGAGCCCAAATTTGCTGGCGTGCCCCATATTTGTCGTGCGATGCTTCCCGTATTACTGTAGCTATTTATGAGTGGCTTTTTTATAAAAATCTCGAGCTGAAAAACCCTGAAAATTTAAAAATTGGGGGTCTTTGCGCTGCCGTTTAAAATTTTAAAATTTTGGATAATTTATGACGTTGTGTTTCAGCTGGATCCGGTTGAACGAGTGAAGAGGAATGGAGGGGGCAAGATACGATCTTCTAGTGAAAGTGAACAGGTGAGAGAAGGACAAAGAGAGACAGAGAGAAAGGGAGAGAGAGAGAGAGAAACTGGCTAAAGGGACGGTGACACTTGCCGGATAACGGACCGTAATAAGGCCCGGCGCTACGGTCCACTCCTTTGTACGTAATCCCTTGTTTGGCGAAAAGTGGAACGAAGGGTCAAAGATTGAAGATAGGATACTAAGGAAATGCCAAAATAGGAAAAATTCAACTTTTCGAAAATCCTTTCTAAGAAGATTTTCGAGAATCATAGAAAATCCGAATCCGAAATTTTAAAATTTTTGGCAGCGACAGGAAAATCGATAATTTAAAAAGAACCAAGCTTGGAAATTTAAATTTACATTTAGAAACGCGTGAAACTACTTTTATTACATTTTCGCATTTTTTGGTGCTTTTAAATGTTTGTAAAGATTCTTAGACTAAAGCTTAAAAAAATTAACATTTGAGTGAATACTGTAGGTTTTAAAAATGAATTTAAGAGAATTTTAGACGGAGCTCCTCCCTCGCTGTGATTTCCTGTCCCCTCGCGATGGGTCGCTGTTCTCCGAGGAATCCGGCCTGTCCGATGCATAAAATACACCATTGCCCGTCGTTCCCTCCCGAATATCCTGGTTTAGCCTAGTTGTGTGGGTGTGTGATTTTGTTGCCATATGCAGATTAGTCGAACGGGAGAGATTGCAGCGTTAAAAACCTAGAAAACCGTTTTAAAATTCCAAAAAACCCAAATTGTTCAACTTTCAGAAATTATTTTATGCTTTTTTACATTTAAAGGGCCGTAGAAGTATTTAATGTTTGTAATACTATGCATAAATTAAATCAAGTTAAGCTCAATTATTTACGTTTTAAAGGACCAGTGAACACAGGTTTCCACAGGGTCCGCGGTAAAATTTAAAAGAATTTTTTTAAAGGGCCTTAGAATCAAATTTCAAATCCCAATTCCCGTCCCCCCGCTTTTTTCTGCCAAATTTTAGCGCCCTGGGGGCGTCAATGGCAGCGCGCCCGCGCTCTCTATATCTCGGCACGATTCTGGAAAACCGGTGTATTTTGGAGGAGGAGAGAGAGAGGGAGAGAGCAACGCTAAAGACTCCCCCAAAAGCCCCCGAAAAAGGCGAAAAGGGGGGATCCAGATCGAGCCTGCCCCTTTCGAAGCTTTTGAGCAAGAGCCAAAGCCAAGAGTGTGAGCATGAGCCACCCCCAGCTGTGTGTCTCGACTCGATCCTTTTCTGGCGGCGAGAAAAACGGCTCCAATTTCCCCTCTGGTGAACGGTGGCTTCCAACCGTGAAAATCGCCCGTGCGGCCGGCCGGTCTCGTTTTGGCCACTTTTCCTCTTCGGTGAGGGTGGGGTTGCACTTTAGGATTGACAGAGTCGCGTTTTTGGCGTGTATTTTGGCTTCTATGGTCTTTTAAGAGCGTCTTTGTTACTACCGTAAGCCTAAAATTCAATATTTTTGGGTCGGGTTTCGGCCATGGATTTTTTTCTTTCATGGTTTTTTGCTTCTGTGGTCCTTTAAAAGCGCCTTTTTCTTGTTAGCCTGAAATTCAATATTTTAAGATCCAAACCGAATTTCGGTTGTAAATTTTGGCCATGAACGGCCTTTTAAAAATGCGTTGCTACAGTACGCCGTAAATTCGATATTTTTAGATTGTGTATTGGTGTTTAGACTGTGGTTCTTTGACTTCAACGGTCCTTTAAAGCCGAGATTTTCGGGTTTTTTTTTACTTCTGTGGTCCTTTAAAAAGCAAATCTTTACGTAAAAACATTTCGCGTTTAACCCAACATTAAATTTATTTAATTCTAGACCTCAATTTTTGCTGAAATTCCCTCCTTTTTTGCTAAAATTATCAATTTTGTAAAATTTGCAATTTTCTAAGCTTTATTTTTACTTTTGGCATTTCCCTCCATCGAAATCCATCATTTTTGCATTCCCCAGAATCTAAAAAAATGCATTTTTCTAGCTAGTCTGAATTTTACCCAATCAAAATAATTTTTATTTTATTTTATTGCTTTTCCCAGATTTTGTGTCTCCACCGGTTGCCTGCCCCTTTAAAAGCCTCGATTTGATTTTTTTAAGGCTCAAAAATTGTGTCAAAATAATAGCCCATTTTTTATGATAAAATGCTCACCCGAAAGTACCCTCGTCGATATATTTATGTACCGTAATGTATTTTATTATTTCTGGAGAATTGAAATAAATTTTACCATATGTACGTTGTATCAAAACCAAATGCTGTTCCAAATGTCCTCTAGCTCCGGCTTTCAGCGTCTAACGGCTAGCCGCTATCGCCTGAACTGCGAAGCTTATTTCCCAGATGGTTTCTGCCGCACGGTCTCGATCTTTCCTAAAGCCTCCGCTTACCGACCTTTAAAACGTTTCCGTTTCCCAAAGCCGCAGCTGCAAACGTTTGAAAAAATGACTGGCTTGTCAGAAACTAGGATCCCCAAAGCTTCCGATCCTTCAAGGATCTCTCTCGCTTGTCGAAGCCAAAAACATTCATTTCAATTTTCTGGAATGTTGCCCAGTTGCCTAAAAAATCATTGCTAACTCACCTGGCCGACTTACGGCATGTGAGTGGGTTGGCGATTCCCTCAAAAATAATTTAAATCTTTCTAATGTTCAAATACACAAAGCGTCCAGCGCGTTGCTTTCAGTCAATGAACTCTGCTAGTCTGCCATCAAAATTGGGATCGTTAAGACGACAATCAGAAGACCGGCAATTCAATAGGCCATGATTTTTCCCAGCAAATCACAATAAGAATTTAGTGGCATCATTTCTATTTTTGATTGATCAACCCCGATTTTCCCTTCCAGGGGTTTGATGACCCACGATACGGCGTTTTTTTGTGGGATTGTCTTAGTGAAGGGAAATGTGACTTTTGGTCCGTTACCTCTGACGACCATACCATCCCCCCCTTTCTCTCTCTTCTCTCTTTTCTCTCTCTCTCTCCTCTTTTTCTTTTTCTCTCCTCTTCTTTTCCTTTTCTTTTTTTCTTTTAAAACCCCCCCAAGAATACCCGACCCTTTTCCTCTTTTAAACCCCTCCTCTATCACTAGCTACTCTATGCCACCCCTCGGTTATACTCCCCATGGTACCCCCCGGTTGTCGGCTTCCTTTTGGTTCCCCCTGTTTTTTTTGTGTTGCGGGGGGGACCCGGGGCATTTTGGGGGTTTTCCCTTGCTGATGACTCGGGGAGGGGTGACCTCGAATTTTGCCTAGGGTTCTGTCCTTTCCTTGGCATTAAACTACGATTCGCTTGGCTTTTCGCCGTGGTGATGATGGTCATTCGCTTTTTGGGGGCCCCAAACCCTACCTTTCCTCACCTTTTAAAGGCCGTATGGTCCTTTCCAAATTTTATCTTTTGCATTTTTTTAAGAATTAAATTTTTAAATTTTTTTTTTTTCAATTAGCGGCGAAAAACCAAAACGAAAAAAATTTTCAAAAAGCGCAAAAAACCCCCTTAATTGGCCTATCAAAATTTCCGGTCCTCCTGAAATTCTCTCCCTCCCTTCCCTTTCGAAAAAATTTTGGCTGCCCTGTTCTGCCAGCCTTGAATTTTTCGGCCGGTGTCGGGCCAATCGCCCCGGAAATTGCCAAATAGCGATTTCCGGGTTTAAATTCGGCTTTAAATGATTTCCCCCCTTGCATTTTTCCCTTTTCCCCAAAAACCTTGGGCCCCTTCCCGTTTCTGAAATGTCCCGTTGTCTGTTTT